>JAQFXU010000752.1:0-41680 GCA_034693705.1 Spatulosminthurus flaviceps
GCCAGTGTGGTGGGCCTTATCTGGGTAGATCGAATCCATGCCATTCCCTGGCCGAGGTCAGGTACTTCACCACTGGATTGAACTGGCTGTTCCTTTTTTTTTTTCTTGTAAAATATGGTCATTGCTTTTATTCACAAAAAAGTTTTCCTGGCTGTTCCACCTAGTGTAATAATGTAGTGTGCGTGTGTGCGTTTTTAGTAAATATGAATACGTGCGTAGGCCGTACGGAGGATCCTCCGCACGGCGTATTACGCCTCCGCATGCGGAGGATTTTTTAGTTTTGCCGGTTATCTAGAACTCTGCCTAAGAGTTATATCAATAAAATATATGGAGCGCTACCCTAGTGATAATTCTAAAAGGCATCTGGCCCATCACAAGCAGGAACCACCACACTGGTTTGTACGCTGCTAAAAGTTTTTCCGAATTTTGGTTGACTAACACCATCACATCCGGATCCGCCTTCGGTTCCACAGCCTGTTGAACTTGAAATGCAAATCCAGGTTGTCCAGCAGCCCTTTCTGGGGGTCTCTGAAATTGAGGTTGAGCCGGCGCGGTTGTAGGTGCAGAAGTAGGCGCAGTTGTTGGTTGGGCGGTAGCCATCTTGGCGGCGTTGACGGGATGACCCGGCTGACTACCTTTAACGTCTGTTTTGACCTTACGAGGCTTCTTTTTGTGCTTCTCTGCAAAGGACTCGTCTTTTAATTGAAGATTTTTTATCTCCTCTTGTGTCCATCCCATCCCATATTCCCACCCTAGAGCAACAACAACAGCTAACAGCTTCACTCAAATTGAACAACTATGTAGTCCCTTTTTCGAAAGGAATTAACATAATACAAATCCGAGTATACCGTAATACCGTAAGCATAATACACGACATAAATAATTATTATTGACTTGCGGAACGTTTTATTCAAAGAATAATAAATTGATTAAATTATTTATGTGAAAAATGCAAAATGAAATAATTTTTTTTTGTAAGTTTTAAACCACAATGTCGTGTATTATCGTAATAAAAATAAAAGTATCATCAAGAAGAATAGTAGCCTCGTACAACTACAAACAATAGCTGCAAGTAAATCATAGTAACCATAGTAGGGTACTAGTACTAGCCGTGGAGTCCCATTACGAAATTTTGTAAGGGAGTTCATAATATTCATTTAATCGATTTTTGAACAAAAAATGCCCAAAATGGCAAGGCGGGAACGCCTTTAAAAAATTGCGTAATAATATTTAAACGGTATTTTGATTTACTTGTTGCAAAATGATTATTTCTGGGTCATAGGCGAAAGCCTATAGGACCTTTAATAAATAAATACCAGTTCGTGGAAAAATGGCTCTGAGCTCGTATTCAGCGCAATAATTTCATTGAGTCCCTTTTAGAAGTGGGCGCGATGCAATGAAGTAGTAAAAACGTTCAGTAGCCGCTTCATTTGCTACCCTTCTGTGCCCTAGTGCCCTTGTTCTTAAGTGCATAAATTATTCTAAAGAAACCTCTCATTGAATTACACTATAACTAAGCCCACCTGAAAATATTTGCAGCAAATTCATTGATGAAATATATTGGTAGCCGTAGAAACATTCCAGCATGACATGTTTACACCACGCGTCATCGTCATCGTGTCGGGAGAAATCTTCATTTATTAACATTAGACTCCATAGAATAATGTTACATATGCATAATATTTATTTGTTTTTAATAATTAACATTATTCCAAATTCCAATATATATATATCCACAAAGTTTCCAAGCAGCTGATTCATTCATGTGCAATAATACTGCAGACTGCAGCATAAAGAGCAAAAAATCTTGTTTTATTCCCAAATAGATATAAGTACAGATAGTGCTAAAGCTAAAGCATTATAACTATGTAAGTACCCTCCTTTATCAAAAATAATAGTACAAGTGTTGTACTATTAGTTACTACCATATACCATAACCATACGCATTGTCGGTGTAAAGTGTAATAATTATTACGACATGCACTGCATCCATGGGATGAGAAAAAAGAGAAAAAACTTTTCATAAATAGATATAAGCGTAGTGAATGATGAATAATAAGTACTACGCGAAAATATTAACAGCACTTTAAGAACGTAGTCACACTGTCACACATATTAAAATTGTATGGTTCATACAAACTGTTAGTTTACTAACAAATATCAGAAACGTTCCGAAAATCCTACACGTGCATAAAATTCCAAAGCCGATGTTCTGGGGGAAAATTGCCAATGCTCTGCATCGAGCCCCGAAGGCCGATGTCTTGAATTTTGACGAGGAAATAAACATGGCTAAGATAATTCCAAGGCATTGGGACCCACCATCATCCGAAAGGCTTTTCAATCACAGCGTTTGCCAAAGCGATGACCTTACCCCGTCCAGAGAATGGGAAATCTTGGAATCGTTAGAAATCCAATTCATGACTTCATATGTCTTCTTACTAAACTACTTCTTAATTAATTTTGCTTCAATCTTCACAAAAAATTGTTAAAAGTGCTTGCAAAATTTGATATCCTTTTTGTAGTGACAGTGATATAAACATATCGGGAGAAACATCTACACCCTCCGCATCTAAAGATTCCTTTCAACGCTTAGCCGAGCAAATGCTGCTGAAAAGCGCAGAAAAAGAAATTCAAACGGAAGAGGACACATATGACACTGAGCCTGACATCAGTATCACCAAAATACATGAAACTCTGGAAGCACAAATGCAAACTTTAAATGAACTTATCCAAGACAAAATAGTATGCACAATTCGGATATTGGATTACCCAGTTGCTTCTAAAGCGGTCGACAAGGTCTTTGACCAAGATTCCGTGGGCTTCACTGACGCTGTCTGCTTCATGATCAGTACAGCTACCAAAAGCTTGGCTGATGACATCCGACAAAAAGCTCTTTCCCTGAGCAATCCTGATGTAAACACGCTAAGGAAAAAATTTTTCAAACTTACAACTCACATTGAGTCTTTACGCAAAACCAGGGTGAAGGTATTTTCCCAATTTAACAAGCAAGTCGTAGCTTTGCTGGAGTCAATGGTATTCAACAATGAATTTGACATGGACGAAGATCGAAGCATATTTTCATTATCAATTTTACCTAGATATAAGGATAAGTACAGTCATCCCATGGTCTCTGAAGATGGATCATTTGAAAACCATTTTTGGGGGAACTACTCTACAATCATGAGCTCTTTGAAGGATGATGGAAGCTGGAAGGATCCAAAAAAGCTTCCTCACGGGGAAATGGAGTTACGATGGGAAGCTTGGAACAAGGACAAAATTTGCTGCAGGGCCTCCGCCGATAAACATTTCTATTTCTCACAGTTGGACGCTCGAACACAGCTTCGAATACTCTTCGGTATTCTTGACCTCGCTTCGACTAACATACACAATGCAGAATGTTCATTGAAGAAAGCTTCACAGGATTTTCTCCTCTCAAAACGCATCCTAAAAGATTTTTCAAAGAACATTCGAATATCCACCCTTCGCTCGATTGAAATACAAGAAATATTAAAAGTTCTCAGAGTTTCAGTTGCAATGTCTATTATTTTCCTGAAAAGTATAGAAAAAACTACGCGCATGTCCAGATTTTTTATTTCCGAAGGAATTTACTCTCTGCGAGGAGCCCTGGGGGAGACAACTAAGAAATCAGCCCAGTTTTCTTATAAACCTAATTATATTGCATTACTAGTGACAATAAAATGTGGACCAGGCATTCTACCAATTCTAAGTGAACTGGAAGCTATGTCGAATTTGGCGGTGGAAGCTTTTACCCCACCGTTGACAGGGAAGACTTCTCAGAATCACGAGTCTACAGTTTTAGTCGAACCAGAACTAAGGCCAGTAGTGGTCACATTCGAAAATCAACCGAGTTTAAACAAAAATCCTGAACTTGTGGTAAGGCCAGTTAAGGAAGCAGTTTTACAGAACAACAATATTCCTGAGAACTCCAGAGTAAAAACTTGTATATCACTTTCTCCGAGCTCAACTCCGGCAGAATTAGAATTTCATCAAAAATTTCAAGAGCAAATTGATAAAATCGGTTCTTTATTAAAGCATAATATTCGAAAAGCTTACTCACAGGTGTTCTTTCCAAATCCCGCCACCACCAGCAGTAAAGATATTACTATACCTTATGCTACCGCCCTCTGCGTAATACTCCTGCAAGCCGTAATCCTGATCCAACCTTTTAGAGAAATACCATCCTTAGTTAGGACACCATTTCAGCAAACAATAATTAAACTAACCAAATCCGCCAATTTCGGAAACATGGACAAAAAAAGTATAATTAGAAAACTGGCAACTAATTTGCGGGAAACCAACAGAAGGTTACGGGAGTTGGCAGCGTTGCTACTTGTTGTGCCTCCGTGTGACGACTCCGAAGATCTTGCCAACGAATCTGTTGCGGCGGTTAACTTGCACTCAGAACAGGAGGCAAAGGACCGGAAATGGGACATTTTCCAACTACGCTTGACGAAAGGGGTGGGTATAGTTGTTAAAAACACGAGGACAACATTTGTCGAGAACTTTGCAAACTTATCCTTAAAATCTAAATGTGAAATAATCCTAGATTTGGCAGAGTTCGTACACCGTATTTTAAAGTCAGTGGAAAAAGATTTGAATTCTGTAAGAGAAGATTCTAAAATTGCCGGTGGTGATCTGAAATGTTTGAAAAAGAATTTGGAAACGCATTTGAAACAGCATACACTGTCACTGAATAATCAAATGTACTTTGGACGGCTTGTAGCGAGGTTAAAACAAACTCACAAGGAATCGGTGGTTTTGCTGGGAAAACTGAGTAAGGGTTTACTCCAAGTAGTGGATATTTTAGAAGTCCTCAGTCACTATGTTCAGGTCATGAGTGTTTTCACTCACGAACAAAATTTGCACTTGTTAGAACAGCAAAACATTAATTCACACCATGTTGTAGTTAAAAAAACTGTCCAAGTAAGAAAGTATGTCAATGACTTGTTACAACACCCGTTAAGTGTCCAGATTCCTCTAAAATTTGAAATGAACAAATTTCAAACATACAATTAAATGCTGCACACTTTAAATGCAATGACTATAAAGGCAAATATAACCATTTTTCAATTAAATCTTTTTAATTTTATTTCTACAAATTTGCGAGGTAAAATAATGGTTCCAAATGGTGAGAGTTGTTGTCTTATAATTTGAATGGTCTATAAAATACTATAAAGTTTGCATATACATATGGACATTACAAGAGAAAATGACTGATTGTGAGTTTGTACTCACATTAATGGACATCAGGCACTGATAGATGCGATAAAAAAACATAAATACACAGCCACTACAACATTTTTCAACAGCACAGGGAGTTGATAATCAGTATGAAGTATTTCGTACAGAATTTAAGATAAATAACAATACATATGAGGATAAATTACTATTTAGAAAGCTAAACTAGAATAATTATTAATTACCCAGGGAAACGTGACCCCGTTTTAAACTGTACAAGAATATGACCACAAATCCCAAAATGTGTAAATAATATCCAAAAATTACACAGAATTCGATCATATTTGGTAAAATCCGCTCCAACGTGTACTTTAAATATGCCCCCAGGTTAAATTGGTGATAATTCCATCCCCCTAGGCAGGGGCGACTTGGCTTGCAATGCCATAGTTTCCAACTCTGAAGAGGTATCATGTAATAATGGCTAATACGCACCTAGAGAGTATTACTCACAACTTCTAAATCATTAATTCATTTAAAAAAATTGCACAGCAATGTTATCATGACATGAAAACATCTCCTAGAATAATGGACCCTGAATTCGGTCATCCTCATCATTGTTAAACAAACTGTCAATGATTTCTGACACGCTACTATCTACAGAGGCACTGTCAGCAACTCCCTGGTCTTCATACATTTCAATTTCCTCAACGGCACCACCACGAGTGATCCAAGGAGTCTGAAAAGCTCCAGCTGGTTGTTTGAAAGGATCCAAAAACACATTTTCTTCTTCACTGGTTGCAGCCGTGCGCAGTGAATCGAAGTTAACAAAATCGTTCCTCATGTAGTAGGAGCTTTTGAAATACTTCGAAGTAGGTGCATCATCCACGAAAGGACTAAATTTTAGAAAACAAAGCAAATCAAACCACATTTCACTCACCACTTCCGCAACATAAATAATGTACAAAAATGCTTTTAACCTGTTCTCATCCATCGACCTCGGTGACGATGCTGGTGACGAAAAGAAACTTTGTTCTCTTACAGCTGGCTTAGATGAACATCCATTCCAAGTCCTTTTCTTCCCACTTCGCTCATCTCTTAACAAAGCCCGACTATCCGCAGCCGTAACAAACTTCGGGACCGAGGATATTCGAATCGACCTGTCCTCATCAGTACATTCAATACCTGAATGATATCCAGAAGAACCACTGGGACTCCAGTCCGGTTTCGGGCTTCCCGAGTTTCCACTCATTGGACTTGTTTGCACCATTTTCAAAGGGTTACTTCCTAGCCTCCCTCCCAGCTCATTCTTATTTTGTTCCCTTATTAAGAAGGCCAAGCTACGGTTAACTCTCTTCCTCGATGTCGTTTTTTTCGTCTGCCACATTTTTCTCGCCTTCTATTTCATCACTCCTTCGTCTATTAATTACTCGCGCAGTATCACGTCTCTTTATCCCAAGGCTTTGTTTCACTCTATTAATTACTGTGTCTGTAACAAGAAAAAACATTTTCAATCACGTGCAGACCACCTACCTCTGTTCATCAACTTCCCCTTTGAATGTTCCATGTTTATCACAAGCTCACCATTTGAGACCATAATACTCACCAGCAATTAGTTTCGCATATAAACTGCCAATTATTATTCATAACAAAATTTTCAAGCTAATTGTAAGCCTATATATATGGTGTTAAAACGTACACCAACAAGGAAAACAAAGTAAAGTTGCTCCTCGGCTTTTCCCTTCCACAAGTTTTCCTCAATAAAGTGTATCCATATATGGGAATCGTTTCCACACTTCCGCACTCGTATTCACTATTTCACTGTGTATAAATAAAAATGTCCCAGTGGATTTGTGAGCAATGGAATATAATAGCTGAAACTCAATGACAGTTCTTGGTCAGGTTCAACGATGGTCAGGCGCGAAGAATTTTCCGGAGGGATAACAACTTTAAACGCACGTATGTATTTTACGTATAATGTGTTGGCCCTTGTTAAATTGACTTTGTGTCTTGTGTCTCCTGTTCAAGACAACAGTGCAGCGAAGTTCAACTTAAGCTAAATAATTAGTTACTATAAACTCAGGGTATTCTGAATCTGAAATGCAGTCTTACAATTAAATACTTAGATTGCAAAATAGAAGTAGGAACTGAAGGTATTTTCGAAGTATTTATGGTTCAGAAGCGTCAGTTGCTATTTTTTAAAATATTATCACGTAAATTTATAAAGACCTACTCAGACGAGATAAGCTTGGCAGAAGAAGTAATTATTTATTAAGAAACGACACGCTTTTAACATAACCCACTAATCAGTGAATGTGAGTGGTGACTGATAAAATTTAATTAAGATCAACATTGGTGAGCCTGTAAGTATAAGTGAAAGGAGTACAATTTTTATGTTGAGAAGCTCATTCACATTCAGTCGAGCAGCGTGGAATAATCGAAGAAGAAAGTATTGGCTCTGAGAGAGGGAAAAAGAGAAAAAGGTAAATAAAAATGAAATAAGAAGAAATGGGATTTAAACTGCTCACTAACTTTATAGGCTTTGATGGAGAAAGGAGTGAAGGGGAGAAAGGGAGTTGTTGAAAAATTTGAGTAATAATTGTTGTTTACCTCTTCGGGATGATAATTTTTAGAGATGTTCAACAAACGAAAACCCGCAGGAGGAGGGGGAGGAAGGGGTGGTATTAAGAACTCGGGAAACCGGAATAACTGGAGCAGTGGAAGCAGCCGAAATAATTCTAGTGGTGGTCAGTCCTCACAGGAGACTTCTTATAAAAAGGCGAAGTTAAGTCAGGATGATGAGGAAATGGATATGGACATGGATGATTTGGAAACTGCATTTGCGGAAGAAATAGAGGAAGATATGGAAGCAGTTGTAGGAGAGGAGGATGATACGGTTACGACGGCAACTTACGCGGACTGGAGTAGACCGGATTGTCCTTCTGTGGACTGCAAAAAGACGTCACTTACTTTTCAGCAGTTTGACGTGGACAGTTACATTTCTCCTGATGTTATGCCAGGGATGCCTGGAGCACGGATTCCACCTGTGCCAGTTATCAGGTGAGGGTTATTAGCTGATGGCGAAGTGGTTTTAATGCGGGGGAATGATTAAACTTTATGAAATTTGGTAGGATGTATGGAGTCACGGACGGTGGAAATTCGGTGTGTTGTCATGTTCATGGTTTCTCGCCGTATTTTTACGTGTCTTTGCCTGAGAACTTCAACTCTGGTCATTGTGGAGATTTTAAGAGTCATTTGAACAAAGCTTTGCTTGCTGATGCGAAATCGAACAGAAACGGCATGGCTGAACCGGTTTTGGCAGTAGAGATGGTAAACAAAATTAACATATTTGGATACCGGAAGGATGACAAAACTTTGTTTGCTAAAATCACTTTGGCACTTCCGAGGTGAGTTTTGTGGTGCCCAATGAGTTTTCGTTAAGATTCCGATAATATGGTAACTGGAGATTCCATTAGGAAAATTATATTTTATGTAGGCTTATAGCCGCTGCGAAACGTGTGCTTGAGAGAGGGGAAGTTATCGTGCCAGGAATGGGCCAGTGTGCCTACCAGGCTTATGAGTCAAATGTGGACTTTGAAACACGTTTCATGGTGGATCAAGACGTCGTGGGATGTAACTGGATTGAACTTCCAGCTGGAAAATATTTTTTAAGGGCTCCTGGAATAAAAGGGCGTACTCCAGCAAGTCGTGCTCAAATAGAAGTTGACATCGCTTGCACAGATTTGATTTCCCACGCTCCTGAAGATGATTGGGCCAAGCTAGCTCCATTCCGAATTCTTTCATTTGATATTGAATGTGCTGGCCGTAAAGGAATCTTTCCCGAGCCGGACAAAGATCCTGTGATTCAGATTGCCAATATGGTTCAAAAGCAAGGCGATGCAGGTTGGATGTGCTTAAGTATTTTCCTATGCATTGGCAATACAAACAGTTTTCTTAAGTATGATCTAGCTCATTTTTTTTATCTCCGGCACCTTAAGTTGATCTCAATTTTAAATAATCATCAATGTTTTCACAGAACCATTTATCAAAACAATTTTCACTCTCAAATCGTGTGCCCCAATAATGGATGCACAAGTTCTTAGTTACGATGATGAAGGAGAGCTTCTTCAGGCATGGGCAGAATTTGTGCGGAAGGTTGATCCGGACGTTCTTACGGGTTACAACATCAACAACTTCGATTTATACTATTTAATTGAGAGGGCTAAGCACTTAAATGCGGCTAATTTTCAGTAAGTGTGATCTAGAATACATTTTATTTATGATCCATAAGTAGAAATTTATGTTTTTTTTATCCTCTTCAAATTTCAGCTTCTTAGGCCGAATTAAGAATGTCAAAACCGTGTGCAGAAGTGTAGTAATTCAAAGTAAACAGATGGGAAAGCGAGAGAACAAATCTATTAACATTGAAGGCCGAGTTATATTTGATTTGTTGCTCGTCCTGCTAAGGGATTACAAGTTAAGGTCCTACACCCTGAATGCAGTCTCGTTTCATTTCCTTGGCCAACAAAAGGAAGATGTGCACCACTCTATTATCTCCGATTTGCAAAATGGCAACGACCAAACGCGACGCCGTTTGGCTGTCTACTGCTTGAAGGATGCTTTACTTCCTCTACGTCTTTTAGACAAACTCATGTGCATCATTAACTATATTGAGATGGCTCGTGTCACGGGTGTTCCCCTGTTATCCCTTTTGACGCGCGGGCAGCAGATTAAAGTTGTTTCGCAGCTTTTACGAAAGGTTAAATATTATCAATCTAGATTTTATTAGCCAGCAATAATTTTAGATGGCTAGCTCATCAAATTGAATTTATGTTTCTAGGCGAAGCATTATGACTACGTAATGCCCACATACCAAGGACAAGGTTCAGATGATCAGTTTGAAGGAGCTACTGTTATTGAGCCCCTGAGAGGCTACTATGACGTCCCAATTGCCACTCTAGATTTTGCGTCGTTGTACCCTAGTATTATGATGGCTCACAATCTCTGCTACACAACTTTATTGAAAGGGACACAGATAAATTCCATGCAGCCAGATGAGTTTATTAAAACTCCTGCGAATAATTACTTTGTCAAGGCCAGTGTTCGTAAGGGTATTTTGCCAGTTATTTTGGAGGATTTACTCTCAGCCAGAAAGAAAGCTAAAAACGACCTCAAGAATGAGACTGATCCATTGAGAAGGAAAGTGCTGGATGGTCGTCAGTTAGCCTTGAAGATAAGTGCTAATTCTGTTTATGGTTTCACTGGTGCGCAAGTTGGGAAATTGCCTTGTTTAGAAATCAGTCAATCGGTTACGGCATTTGGAAGAGCAATGATAGAGCAAACGAAAAACGAAGTAGAAACTCGTTATAAAATCGCAAACGGATATAAACATGATGCGAAGGTCATTTACGGAGACACGGATTCTGTTATGGTGCGGTTCGGTGTAACTACAGTTGCGGAGGCAATGGAATTAGGGCGTGAGGCCGCTGAGTTAATTAGCAAGAAGTTTGTCTCGCCTATCAAGCTTGAATTTGAAAAGGCAAGTAAATTGGTTTGACAGTTTTAGTGTATAAAAAAGTTTTAGTTTGGTGGTAACGTTGCCCTAAGCTTAAGATTCCAGCAACATTTCATGGTACCAGTCATTTTTGTCATTTTGCAGGTTTACTTCCCTTATTTACTGATCAATAAGAAGCGTTATGCCGGTCTGTACTTTACTAAGCCGGAGATCCATGACAAAATGGATTGCAAAGGTCTGGAAACGGTTAGACGAGACAATTGTCCCCTTGTAGCCACCGTCATGAACACTTGCTTGGAAAAGATTTTGGTGAACAGGTGCGTGTAAACACAAATTGATATTCATGAAAAAGTTATTTGGTATAGGTTTAATATCAAGAGTGAAATTGTGATTTTAGGGATCCCCAAGGTGCTGTTGAATTTGCAAAGGGTGTTATTTCGGACCTACTACGAAATAAATTGGACATTTCACAATTAGTGATCACCAAGGAATTGACCAAAACGGAGAAAGAGTACGCTGCCAAGCAGGCTCATGTCGAATTAGCAAATAAAATGAAAAAACGTGATGCAGGAACCGCGCCGAAGTTAGGAGATCGAGTTCCTTACGTCATTATTGCGGGACCCAAAGGAACACCAGCATATTTAAAAGCTGAGGACCCTATTTATGCCTTAGAGAACAGCGTCCCCATTGATGCTCTTTATTACTTGGAAAACCAGCTAAGTAAGCCGCTAACTCGAATCTTCGAACCCATATTAGGCGAGAAAACTGAGTCAGTATTATTGAGAGGTGACCATACCCGTACCAAGGTGATTGTGACGTCGAAAGTTTCCGCATTGTCCATGTTCACTAAAAAGAGAGCTACATGTGTTGGCTGCCGAACTTTACTGAAAGATGAGAATGATGCACTATGTCAGTATTGTCAACCCAAAGAAACTGAAATATATGTGAAAGAAATTTCAACGCTTGCTGATTTAGAGACTAAATTCAATCGATTGTGGACACAATGTCAAAGATGTTCGGGGTCTCTTCATGAGGACATTCTGTGCACCAGGTAAGGTCATTGGAAAAATGGTTTTTTTTTCTATTGTTACCATTCCCATTAAATAAATTTAAAATTATTTGACTCTTTTGGTAATGCATATCGCAGTCGGGATTGTCCAATTTTCTATATGCGGAAGAAAGTTATTATCGACCTGGAAGAGCAGGACAAGCTAATGAAGCGTTTTAACTAATGTGTGTACTTCCTTTCCTTTATGTACTCTTGATTTTCTTTATTTTTTAGTGCTTTAATAATTTTTGAGAAAGGGATTCGCTAAAATAAATCATAAGATATACAAGAAAAAGCAAGCTACGGTTTTTCTTAAAAATCTGCATTCTTTCAACACACGTGAAGCGCCAGACCATCCCAAACAATGTTTACACTTCTATCATCGTTTCTTCAACTTCTGTCGTAGTTTAATGCTCAAATCAATGTGGGGATGTAATATTTGACTTTTTTGAAATAGTTATGCGGAAATACATTTCCTTATTAACCATATATTAATGAAGGAATTAGAGAAGGTTTTCAAGTGAAATAAAACGGATCATAAAACATTCCAACTACAGTAATCTATTTAATCACAGAAAAACAAAAAATATTACAGAATTTGCTCCATTACGGAAAAGCCATTTTTACACAAAACTTCATCATTTTAATTGCATCCTTGCCGTATTGACACAGCTACAGAAGTACATACAGACCGATTTCATTAATGCACACAATCTTGTAATCTTCGAGTTGGCACTAACTTCTACTACTATTGAATTTTAAATGTTAACTACAATAAAAGTAATAATTCTATTTATTTAGTACTTACACCTTACACAATCTATAAAAACCATAGCTGGAATGCATTAAAATGAGAAAAGAGTTGGCGGATACAATTTATTGTATTGCAATATAATATCCGACCCTCTTGCATCATTGAAAAACTTACTCCTAAAATACTGTTTTCACTATATTATTTTGGAATAAGGCATTTACAAACTGAACAGTGTCTAGTGTCTCCAGATCAATATTTTTTTAGGACACTCCAAGATATGTAACTCAAAACTAATTACTACATTTTATAATAATTTCTAATTTCATAAACATAAATCATTTTCTCTAATTAAAATGCTATAAAATATCTTCATAATTTTTACTGCTTACAAATTATTCAGGTAGCCTCCATACAAAAAATATGAAAGTGCATTTGAGTTTGCTTGAGAAATTGCAGGATACCGTCGAACCTAAATTCGTTGCTAGCATTTTTATTTTACAATCACCCCCAGTTTATTCTGCACGGCATACAGAAATTCATAGTACCCCAGTAGTTTGTTTCGCAGAAGCGCATATACGCACTGCAACAACAACATGAATGCATTCAATATTTTACAAGATAATACAAGGTATTTAAAAATTCAAAAAAGGTATGGACAGTATAACTTGCTATGACACAAAAAATTAAGAAATTAGTAAACATTACACTTCAACTTTATCAATACTATTGTGATCGTAATACTAATTTTATTAGGTGGTAGGTACGTACGTAACCAGTAAACAAGGTTAATAACTTTTATAAGATATATAGATAGATAGATGGTTCATACTGATTCAGCATTAGCTTTTACAGTCATTTGAGAACATTAATTAGGTACATTTAATGTATCAAAAGAAACCCCGAAGGTTGGTTTTTATTAGGATGGGAAATTTAGATCCATTTACAACACCTTTAATAATATTATGATTGCGCACTGATTGAATAAACTTTCATCACAACTGAAGTCACTTGCAAAGGCACACAGTTACATGATTACAAGACACTACTTCTATAATTTCCATTCTGCTTTCAGAGATTTAATTATCCAGTAAAAAATTCAAAAATTACAAGCAAAATAATTACTGAAACAATAATAATAATTCTTGCTTAAGACCACATGTTCGTTTTGTACATGACTGAAAATGGGAATTTTAGAAAACATCAAAACAAAGTCACTCATAGTTTTCAGTCTTTTCTTCTGCTCTTCTTGTCCTGTCTTGAATAAACTTGTGTAATAAAGTCTCAGCTCCCTTACTTAAGTTAATGTACGTGCGTTGATATTGTTGCAAGGCAAGTAAAAAAATGGTCTACTTTTCACGAATGCTCTACGATTATTATAATTTCGTAAAATTGCCTACTATTGCTAACTATTATGCGTCAAATATAATAGCGTATTTTTCGTAAATGAAATTCAATTTCATTTCAACCATCCGTAAAAAGTACAAAAACGATTTTTAAAAGGCGGCGTAACAATCCAGACGCTATCTTTTCAACTCAACTACCTACTTATATTGACATACACATAAATAGTTTCATTTAAAAAAATCAAAATGGATTAAGCACAGTAGAATGTACAGGTTTCGAGTTTAATACAATCGTGTCACTACTTTCATCCATCATAGTTGAATTGGTTTTAGGAAAGGAAACAAGAGAAGATTTGCTAAATTCCCTAGAATAATTATTGAAACGATGACTAGGAATATCTTGCGAAAAATGCTCTTCTTCGTCTTCCTCCGAATCCATTAACTCTTGGTCAACGTCGAGGTTCGAAGAACGGTACTCATCTTCAGGGGAAAGACGGCGGTAAGTTGTACGTTTGGCGATTTTTCCAGCATCGCCATGCTGTCGTCTTTGAAAGAAAATGTAAATAAGAAGTGTTGCTACGATAATTACGTTAATTATCACGATGACCAATAGGGTTTTATACCAAAAATTATTTGTATCTAGCGTATCAAGAAGAACCGCTGGGTAGCAGTGTGACTGATTAGCGACACCTTTCCCTTCATCGGCAAGGGACATTTTTACAACCAAATTAGAATCACCATGGCATGAAAGACATTGATAGTCATTTGGACCATCACAAGTCCTACACGAGTAATGACAGGGAAGGCAACTGTAAGATGAGGCACTGGAAATAACTTCTGCATCCGCGTTTTGCACACGTCCACGAATTTCCCGATAGTAAGTCTCCGGACAATTGTCGACACAAGTTCCATGAAACAACGTTAAGTCTGGAAGGCAGTCTGCAACCAAAAATAAAACAAAAATATTTATTCGACCGCACTAATATACTTATACAAAAGACCTAACATCAACTAACAAATTCTACAAGTCACTCATTAGCCACAACGGTAGTAACACAAAACCGAATTTCAAAAACCATTCAATATTATAGTATAACAAGAAATCAGTAGTAATCACCATGCAATACAATAAAATTTCATTTTGCTCAGTAAAAATTTACAAATCAGGTGTAGTGTAAACAAAGAACAGAAAACCCTTCTACTCAACACCAACCAGTCCTTACCATGCAAGTAATTTAACAAACAATAGAACTAAAGTACTGAAATGGAACCCAAAAGAATTAGTTACACTATAAAAAGCTTTTTTGAGCGAGCATTAAAGGAAAAATGAAATCAAAAATACGTACAAGCTTAAGCTGCTCCCGCTACATACAAAATCCGTCTTCAAATTCTCGTTCAGAATGAAAAGGTACAAAAAGATTTGATTGGAAATAGAAAGACAGCAAATAAAATCATCATTTTTGAGAATTTGTAAAAATAAAAGTCAAAATAAAAACGCGATAGAAATGAACACGACAGAAGGTTGTGTGCGTACAATAGGTGTGTTAAGCCTCATCTGCAAGATCCACTCACCAATTCAGAACGAGAAAGACGATGTAGCGAGCCTCGCGGAAACTTGCCCCTTCATTTTTTATTTAAGGTAGCAACAACAAGGAGAAGTACTCGGGTCAGAGGAATCTTGTGTGTGACAGGCATCTATGTATTTCTCAAAAGCAACCTTCGTTCCAACATTATTCCGAGTGTAATCACATTTTACATAAGCTCAAAAAACTTATTACAATAAACCTCTGGAACGACCCATCTACATTACGTTTCATCAATATATAATATGCATACATGAGTATGACCTGCTGGTTAAACCACAATCATCAAATTAAATACACAAATAATATGTACAGATTAATGCCTCTCTCCACGATCAAAAAAGATACATCCCCCCACAAAAAAGCAAACTATAAAGATGTTATCCAAAATAATGATATGCCTGCAACCTCAAAAATATGCAAAAATACTAAATTAACAAAAAAAAACGAAGGCAATAATCACAAATGAATTCCCTGTGTCAATACAGAAATGTCCCCACATCATTAAATTTCGCCATAGAAGTTTAGAAAATGTTCTCCGCTTTTGTACACGTAAATATTTTAATCAGCATCCGATTTTGACAAAATCGATGAAATACAATTTCTTAAATAAACGGACGATAAATATCTTTATATTATTATCTTAATTTACCTTCTTCATTATGATTAGATGACAAGATATGTTTAATATAAGTACGAATTTTTTGTTTTTTTACCCAAAACACATTTACACTTAATTTGTCTTACTATTACACTATTACATATTATATAGTCGCTTTTAATCCAAACCGTATATCTGTATGTTTGCAAACAAATAATATCTTCAACATTTTTTTCCACCATTCCATTAGCTCGATTCTAAATCTTAACATATTCATAACATTACTAACACCATCGCATCTTCTTCAGAATTTCTTCTCATTATTCCATAGAAATTCCATCATATAAAAATTCACGATTCTTTGTCGCAGTAAATTTTAGGCCATTGAAAATGACGAATAATCGCTATACAATTTTCAATACCCTCTCGTAAACAAGGCATTACAAAAGATTAGAGTAAAATTACATGCAGCATGTAGCTTGACTCCAATCAATTGGTAACAATTTAAGTATTATTAGAAAATATGTACGGCCGACGAAATTAACACTTTTTTATATCTTACTTAAATAATGTCAATTGAGTAAAAACATTACTCCAACTTTTTACTATGCGCTCCCACCTTTAAGATTTCATCAAAATGACAGTCCGGGACATCACTCGTTTTCCGATTTCAAAATACTACCAAAAACAAAGGATAAATGTTTGAAGATATTACTGTAGTAGCTGGTTTAAATGTAAATAATTATTAATATCCACACTATATTTAGTGATATCGAAATTTTTGTCCCTGTATACAAATAATGGAACTGCGATACACAAATTATTACAGGTTAAACATAATTTGCTACCAAAATTTGTAAATCACATGTAAATCTAGCTGCAACTCTACAACAGATAGTAATTTTAATTTGTAAGTAGGTAAATGAATATTAATACTAAAATGCAAGCTTCGAGTCAAAATGCACATAAAAAAAGGTTCGTCGTATCATCTCAATTTTCTAAACCATTCAATGTGAACACGTTGTAAACTCATTAACTCAGCAACTGAAATTGTGACTTCCTTGTACTTCTTGTAACTACCTAAAAATAGCACACTTTGAAATCTCTATTGGTGATGTTAGGATTAAGTATTCGGGAATTTGTCTTACTAATAATAATTGTAAGTACACGATCAATATCCACTTGCGCAAGTTAATTTCCATTGAAATGAAGTCATGGCAGAATAAGACCTGTACCAAATATGTTAGCCCTCCTCGTAACGGATGTTTTGTTAAACATATAGAGCTATAAGCTGAACAAAACAACTAGCCACTGCAGGTCATAACCATTACATCAATACAAACCCAACCTTAAAATGCTACAAGCTACTACACACATATAACTTCCATTTATTTAGTTGCACAGGTAAATACTTATTACAATCCCATTTTTATATAGCTACAGAAATTTAAATATCAGTAGCTACACATCAACACTAAGCCTTACCGATATATTATCATATTGCACTTGGATACTACACGTTACAACTTAAGAACATCATTTTTACAACAACGTGTGAGAGGGGGATTTTGCAGCCATAGCTGTAGGTGCCTAAATACATTAATTTAACTTAATCGTTAAACACAAATATCCTTACTAAAAACTTACAGAAAAAATTACCACCAGTTTAACAATAAAACCTGAAACCTGAACATTCATTTTAAAGAGATTGTATTGTGACATGAGATAAAAATAGAAACTCAATTGCTTCAAAAAAGTAAAAACCATCAATAACAAATTTTCATTACATCTACATCACACAAAAGTTCAGCCTTACTTAAAAATGATTGCATCACTACAGCAAATGTGAGTTACAACCACGAACGAACTTATTTAATCTATAAACATTTAAAATGAGAAACGTCTACATCAACATAACTTTCCTCACATGTAAATAGTAGAATAACGCTAAAAAAACAGTTTAGATCCAGAAAAATCAAAATTCAGACTTACAAATAACACTTAATTGGTCTCTTTGGTTTAAAACCTAATAAGATTCATTTTACAATACAAGGGAACTAAAACCATAAATTATGTAGACCTGATTTTACATTTGTAATGCTTCTTTGTAATAGTATTATTATTACTGCAAATAAATCTTGATAAAATGCTTATTTACTAGTAATAAAATACATTATCCTTCGTTGAAGTCCAAAGGAACTGGGTTGGCAAGAGTTGGGTATACATAGTAAATGCACGGCAAAGCATGATTTCCCTATGAAACATACTTTGCCTATAAAAACGAAACCTTTGTTTCTTTCAGGCCAAACATCAATCAATACCTGCTTCCAATTTTTTTTATAGTTCAAATAATTCTCAAAACTTTTGATAACTTAAAATAATAATAATAATTAGCATTAGGAAAAGTCCATCTATAAATTACAATAAAAATCTATATACTAATAAGACTCGGTACAGTATATAGATTTTCGATGACCTCAAACCTGCTTCAATTATTTTTCCTTACAGGACACATATGTACGTCACGTTTATATACACATGCAGTAATCAATGCAAGTTTTTTATACCTTATATAGGATAGACAAAACTTTGTTTTTCAAAAAGGATTCTAAAAACTGCATTTTTTAAATTTAACACCATATTAATCATATATATATATAATAATCAATTACATTTTAATTAATTACGTATATTTAGTATATTAGGATGGTTGTTTGAAAAAAATGATCACAATTATCATATCTTATTTATACATTATGTAGATGCGCACACATGAATACTCTAACATACATACATACATAATCATGATTGCACTCGAATGGAGAACTTCCCCTACAGTATCAGTATCCTACTCATGATTTCATAATTGAGACAATAGCAGTATCCAAAGGAAACTAGTTTAATAATACATCCTCATCACGTGCCTTACGAATACCAAGAGCTATATATAGATAAGTACGGATCCTCCACCCCACCAAACACCACAACATCTATAATTCCACCCGATGTACAAGTATGCAACAGCTCTCTACACGTATGTATATATTATAAACGATTTTACGCATACAAAGTACCTATATAGGTACTTTGTATAATAATAATATTTAGATGAAGGTACTGAAAAAATCCTGTTTCATATGCGCTACAATAATAATAATAGTAATAATAATATAATAGCGCGGAACCATAATCATCTGTAGTAATCATAATTAATTTGAAAATGTATCACTTTTATCATAGGAAATAGCTGCCTCGAACTGCTTCTTCTTCAACATCTCTTCCGCTGTACGTATTCATTATATATTGTTAAAGTCATCATGAACAGAATCAGTATCTACTTGAGTTGATCATCAGTTCCCTACTAATTAATAATATGCATGTAGTATAACGTGTACAGTTCCGTACTTTGTGTAGCATACTACGTAGAATATCTACTACTAATACATAAAACCTTTGAGTACAGGAGATTAAAACAATAAATTGTGTTTTCTTTCGAATAAGACTGATTAAATAACAACAATATTAATAATAATTATCATTGCAATAATAATATATATACTGTCATTTATCAAGGCTTAAAAATGGAAATTAAAATTATTACGTTAGATACTCTGGCTCTTTAATGACAGTAGTAGTAATGGGTTTAAAATAGGGTGATTTCACGTGACAATCACATTGGCTCGGACCATGATAACAACAACAACTTAAATTATGGCAATTAAAATGGTTATGATAATAATAATTAGTATTATTATTAAGTGGTATTTTAATATCCGACTCGGACGAGACTAAACAATGAGGATTGGCCAATATGATTTGGTCACCATATTGTGATGTAGTAGTAGTAGCATGTAAACTACAGAGTTTTCCCTCAGGGAAGAAACAACTATCGGAGTAAGTTCTAATATTAGTAGTATGCGATTCTTGTAGCTGCTCTTCTTTCTGTATCTCATCTCTATTCAAACTACCCGACCACTTCCTTTTTTTCCTTGTTGGTGATGTTGTTGTTGTTGTTTTTGTTGCTGCGGATGCTGACGATGACGACGCATTCATGAATGAATGAGATAAAGACATTAAGAAAAGGAGAAAAAGGCACCAACCTAAACACTGTCCATTAGTGGACACCTTGGCACAGGAAGAGGACGATGAGGATGTAGCCACAGGAATGGTAGCTTGGGCAGCGTCAATCCCCAAAGGTGGATTCTTGACATGACTCTGGGATGGCTGAATGACGATGGAGTTCTCGCCCCCGTCAAAATCTACCGCAGGTTGGCCATCCGTTTTAGGTATGGATACGAATGGAGCCTCACTCCCAGGGTTACTTTCTCCATTTACTACTGGGAGTTTCGCCACAACAGGTCCATCCGATGCGTTCAGCCCGGTTGTTACCTTAGTAGTAGTGGCGGGAACGGAAGGATTTCCAGCCCCAGCAGGAACGTTCGGATCCGAGGAGATACCATGTGATACGAGAGTCCACGTTTGAAGTTTGCCTATGAAAATCCAATGTTTAATAAGTAAACAGTTGCAATGAAATCAATCTTTTTTTCATGCCATTCTAATTCCAACGTCATTTTTGTAACGCAAATTCATAATGCTACTATTCACATCATCCGCAATATTTGTTTAGCTACAAATTTGAAAATTATCACAAGTAAAACTTCCAACAACTCCAGCTGACTGTTAGTCAATAAACTGCAAACAATAATAATTATTTAACTCACTTGCATGCTACTCAATAAAAAAGGATGGCTGTCATTTATCATCTACAGACAAACCACCAAACTACCTACCAGCAACAAAATATAGCAGTTCTCAAACAGTAAGAGCTGGAAAGTTAAATGGTTTGACTAAAAATTCAAACCAGCTTCCATGCAGATATTGCTGATTCAAAGGATGCGGCGTGCGTAATTGCAAGAGAATCAAGAGATGAATCAATCTAATAAAGTAAGTAAATCCATGCAAACTACCATAGTTCACAAAACCAAATCAAACAAACAGCTTTCTCCTTCTCTTCAAATTACATATAATTCAAGCCAAGACTCTTTCCTCACTAAAAAGAGAAAAGAAGCAACACCCAATAAAACACTCGCTCACTCAAAGCACATGTATATATACTCCGTATTTATCAACACTGTATAGTGAGTCTACTACTAAAGGAATTCATCAGTTCGAGGTCTTGGTCTCCAACTTGAGACACTGATTAAAGGCTAAACGTTAGGAAGCATATCACAATAAATCCTTTTACATTCCCAAAGTTCGTACACATACAAAAAAAATACTAGACGACGGTTTGCATACCAAAGCAAACCTCAATCTAATTATAGTAGAGATGGAATAGAAGAGATCCAAACGAGCTCTTGCTCTCACAAACTCACGCAGTAAATGACGAGTCAAGAGAGCGAGAGTGAGGGAGAGAAAGAGAGGAGAGAGTCAACAGAAAAAAATCAATACAATTTAGTATTGTAGTGAAACGATAAGACCAAGAACTGAGTAAACAGTCCCAACTGCTCAAACTTATTCAGCTTTACCAAACCAAACTCAACTCTATCAAATCCGAATTCTAAACTGCTTTCATATGTAAGTACTTACTACGTAGCAGTACTAAATAGACTGCACGTAATTTCCACATATACTTCCCGATTACTACTACGTCTACTACGGCCCTGTAGTACCCGTCAGCCTACAGTCAGCCTACCCATACATACTAGAGCTAGAAGCGAGCAAACATAGGACTGAAATAGTAAACGCAAGCAAAACTCAAACCAATTAAAGTATAGTGGAAGTCAGAGCCTGGAGTCTCCGACCAAGCGTAAATTAAAACCAAATTCATTAAGCTCACTGTCTTTATCAAAATTCACAAGCTCAAGTCTCTATAAACAAGAAAATAAACTGATCAGTGCAGACGAAAAGGAAAGACCTTCTTGTTTGTTTACTCAAAAGAACAGTAAAAAAACAAGCTGGAGAGAAAACTGTTCAAACTTATTTTTGCTAAAATCAGCAAATTTTCCAACACGGCCAAAAAATCCTATTCTTCATTCATGAAAGAACACATGAGAAAAGCTACTACTTAAACCAAACAACAGCAAAACACGCAATCAAAACCAAGGGAAAATAGCTGCATTGTGAAGTATCAACTGTTTGTGTACGTTCCAATCATTGAAGCAGAGACTTCTCCAAAAAAGGGAGAAGTCTATCGTGCAGTAGTAAAAGAGGTAAAAAACCTTTTGGATCATTGGAAGTGGCTGGAGCCTGACCCATAGAGGAAGATCCGCTGACCTGCTTTCGATTAACGGTAGAATTTTTAGAAGAAAAGGAAGAAGATTCCCCAACAAGCAAACTACTACCACCGTCACCATCAACTTTTACAGCCAATTCTCCACGTGGATTGAATTTGATTGCGGAAGTAGTTGCAGCTGCTGCTTCTCCCGCTGCTCCTACTGTAGAGCCAGTCGCGGTAGTAATACTCGTAGCAGTAATTGAGGAATTCACCCCAAAAGTAGCATCAATATCTTCTCTTCCTCCAGAGGAGGACATAGCGGGAGGAAGGAAGAGGAGGAGGGAAGAAGTAGAAGAAGAAGACGACGAAGAAGAGGAATTTAATGAATTTTCTTTTGCCTTCAAAGGAATCCTCATAGTCGTTTCATTCACTTGACTTTGATTACCAAACTTTCCGTTCAAAAATAATTTAGTCTCATCGTCGTTGCCATTAGATCGGGGCGAATGTTCCGGATTCTCCGTTACCAGTCTCGTGGAAGGTCTTTGGGATGCGGGCCCGGGTGGAGGGGATATACCTTTTTGCTTCTTAGCTACTAATTTCCCTTTAATTCTCTGTCGGGGTTTTTTCACTATCGTCGTCACTACAAGATCCGAGTCACTTATTATCGTGCTACTACTTTTAGAACTTTGAGGCAAACTTGAATTCCCTACAGATGACCCACCACCAACTTGTGTCGAGTCAATCGGGGATTTGTTGTAAAGTCCTATACTTTTGTTCTTTAAATAGGACAGATCAATTTTAGCAGGGTATCGGACTGGGGGAATGGGAGCACCACCACCCGCAATTAAAGAAGGATTCGTATTGACTTGGCTCTTCATCTGACTATTCTCATCTTCGTCCGTGCCGTAAGCAATTAGAGACCAGCGTTTTAGTACCGTTCGCCCTTTTAAGGAAATTACACCCAATAGTATTTATATAAATGAAATGCAAACATGTTTAGTTAGAGTCAACTCACATATCTGAACATCCTCAACCTCAAAATACGTACGTACAAAAAAGGAATTTCAAAGGTCATACTAATAAAACTACACTATCGTAAGAAACAGTGAAAAAACATGCATTCAATTTAATACATATTACTAAATATTGGTTACGCTACTTCTAATTCCCAAAACTAGAATAGACGAGCTTACCATTTTTATGATCTTTATAAAAGGAGCGGTAAGTAGAAGGCAGCAGGATCCCGAGAAGCAATAAGAACAGATAATACACACATTATGTCAGACCTAATGTCCATCCGGATCCGTCACCATAAATAATACAAACTACTAACCCGTAATTTCCCCAATTATCCCAAATAAATCCGATTAATAACCTCTATAACCAGAGTAGTAGCAACTCCATACGGAGCATTATTGGTTGCTCCAATATTTCAGGATCATAACAGTAATGGAGGAAAGAGCCTCAGGAAAATCCGAGGAAATTGAATATTTCCCCAATTATCACATTATACACAGAAACAATACAGAGGCAAACCATTACACATGATCTAATTCGTTGAAACAAGGACTGAACTATTTGTATGCTCCCATCGTTTCCGCCTCAGTCTCTGTAAACAACTTTCTACTAACCGAAGAAGAATGGAGTGGTCGTTGTGCGTATAGGCCTATCCACACAGTATATATACACGTATATATGCCCACACAGTGAGTTAGAAATAACACCAAGTTAAACAATTCATCATACCCGCATATCTTCCTTCATTGTGGATTTCCAGCGTCCATTTCCCGATTGGGTTCTCTCCCCACGAATGTACCGACATGAAGGGCCAGTCCGTGAAGCCAGCGCGATTCAAATCATGCCGTCTATGTGCTAATAAGGTGGATCGAGTTCCAGCAGGAGAGACAAGATAAATTTGCAGGTCACCCCGTCGACCCGAAGTTAGCGTTACCTTCGCCTGGTAAAAACAAAAAAACATACAATAAACAAGTTCAACAGAGGAAAGAGTATGGGGGGAAAACTGCTACAACACACAATAAGTCCCATCATAATTACTGACATCATAGCGATCATCATTTCCCCAACGCCATGACTCCAACTATATAATAAGTATCTACCAAAAAAATCATGGATTTCCACATAAACACACAAAAGCAGCATACACATAGGCATGTACATACACACCAACACATTCACACAAGATCCCCCCTCTGAATCTTCGTTCCCGTCTTAGATTTCCCGTCACGTTCACGCTCCCACACTTTTTCTTCATCTAAAAGGTGCCATAGCCTACACACATATTTCCACCAAACACATCTTGGTATCCCGCTAATACACATACACACACCCAATCCTATACCTATTTACAAGGGGAAAAAACTCCTTTGTCTCCACCTTTATATAAACTTACAATGCATACCAAAGAAAAAATCCTTTTTACGCACACATCTCAAAAATGGGGAAAAAACAAATAATGGGACCAGCAATCCGATATAGTTTAACGCCACTAACCTGAACATGTTCCAGGAAATTTACTCCAGTACAGTTGGTAACTTTGAGATCCAGCGTAACTTTACTCTTAGCTGGGATGTTCCTAAGAAATCAAAAGAAAAGTAACTGAGTTCAAGTTACGCCAAAGGGAAAAAGGACACGAAGGAGAAGAAGAAAAGTCAAGTCAAAACCAATAAACTTTCTTCACATACACAGATATTCCAACCCAGGGAAACTAACTACTACTGTACTTGTAAGTACGTCAACCCAACCATATACGCTCTACTATGTATTTGTAAACACAAAGTAATCCCACAGTCCTAGTAATAGAAGTAGTAATGATAATAATTGTAGTAGTAGAGCTGTAGCATAACTTCACTAACTTGTCAGAGTATGGAGCCCGAATTTCACATTTATTTTGTTCCGGTACAGTTTTCCATAACTTAGCCAATTTCACCATGGCTCCAGCGTCCATCAAGCCATAGCCGAACGAGTGGCTAACTGCAAAGTTGTCAAACATAAAATGAAACTAATTACACCACACATGAAATATTAATACAATACTTTTGTACACCAATAACTATATGTACACATATATACACATGCATAACATTCTTCACATGGTCATCACTAATTCAGAGTCACGACTGCTGACAACTTCATCTTCCCTTAAACTTCTCTCATACTTCCACCATAAGCATGCTTTTATACACTTGCCCTCAAATGTCACAACTTCCACTAAACACTACATATGCCTTGCTTTACCCAGGATAAATGTAAACATGTCACTACAAACTCAACTACTTACTATATACATACCCCCTTCCTTCACAATATATACCCATACGTACATAATCCTTTTCAAAATTCATATTTTACTAACAGAGACATAGAAAATCTCGGCTTAACGGTATACATGTATTCAAAGCCTGACGACATTTAAAGAGTACAAGTTTGTGTAAGGGGGGAGGGGGAGGGGCAGGAGAGAAAGTGGTAACTTCTTGACAAATCAGTTCCAGCCAGTGTGAAATTTTCCAATACAAACTTGCTTTCCCTGGCAAAGTGACAATCGGGAACATAAAATCGAGCCAAAGGACAACGTGCACTGCTTCGGGACGCGGACTCAATGAGCGGAGAGGAAATAAAGGTGAAAAGTGTGAAAGCTTCTAATATACTTACGAAAGTGTAGATATACACACACGTACTAAACACACGCAGGTACACTTCCCTACGCATACATTATTACTATTTTCAAGTGCAGTAGATCCCTATACAGCAAAAGTCAGCATTCATAGCGTAATCCTGTGAAGACCAAGGGAATTGTTACTTTCTACGCATATTTATATATAGAGTACATAGTGTAACCACATACACTGTGCATTTCAAAACCTTGTATTTTATACCTACACATGCTCAAGTCGTTAGGTACGTCAAAGATGAGAGAACATTCATTGCATACATTATAGATGTGATGAGATACATACCGTTTCGGCCCACACCATTTGTGGCCCAGTCGGGAGCGATTAAATTTTGCGGCCGAGCCGTTCTCACGACAATATGTTGCATGTCCCGCCATGTAAGATTCGTGTTTGCCTGAAGTGCCAAAGCGCAAATACCAGCTGCTAGTGGAGCTGAAGCGGACGTCCCCGTGTGACTCGACGTGCACGAGTGGTGCAGGTCAATCGTTACAATCTGCAAAATCGTCAAGAGACAAATTTAAGAAAAATAACCTTAAAACAGATGTCATCCATCTCTACCCCTCGATCCTTCTTCTTCCTCTCCTCCATATATCCTGTACATACAATGACAATAAATTCCACCAACGAGAGAGAGAGAGAGACAGAAAGAGAGGGAGGCAGAGGGGAGTAACAAGAGCAATGTATAACATCCATATGCGAATGCAATACTAATAAAAATACACCAACTCAAGAGTTCCGGAAAGAAAGACAAATCAAGACCCTTCGTTTCCTCTCTCTCTCTCCTTCTCCAACCGAATCCCAGACACGTGCTACCCTCTAATAGAACTTGTTACTTAAAGACTCCTCCTAATAATAATTCTCCATGAAACTTTGCCCTATTTGTAGTAAATAATAATCGTAACAATAATTCATTCGCCAAGGCACCTACATACTAGCATTCATTTTCTCAGTTCAGCACTAAAATATGCACAAAGGAACATAATATATTGTGGATGACAAGGGCAAAAGCATATGCCCTCAAAAGTCTAGTAGTACTACTACTACTTACCAAGAGCTCAGAACATTATGAGGCTCTTCATCATAAAAGAATTAGATTTCATCACTCATCTTCATTTTAATAACTTTTTCAGCCCAGCACGATTACATCATTTTCCTAATGACTATGAGCTATATAAGTATCAACATCTCGTTTCTTTCCAGTTTTATGTCCCACTTTAGCAAATATGTAATTATACTTTCCTATTCACCTCTACCTCCATCCTTCATAGAAACTTCTACTCAAAGCTCCGGCTCCCCTCCTCCCACTATCTGATTGTGAGTCAAAGTCATTTCACTCCAAAGTCATATTCTCTGACAAAAATCTCTACGGCTGTTAAATAAGTCGAAAATCCTAACGGATTTTGCAGTACGTCTCTAGTTGTACATATCGAAATTTCCAAAATGTGTTTATTTTCCACACAATTTAAATGCAAAATAGCAACCAACAAAATTAAAAGCTTGGTCCTAAAAATATGTTTAACTCGAAAGCTAAAAGTTCCTCCAATTACATACACGTACTTGTAAGTAATTACTCTTTTAAAGGAGAATAACTATCATATTCTTTATACAAATAGTACTATGTATAGCTGGTTGTCGAGGACATATGCATGATTAGCTGGTTACAGATGTAATACATACTTACAAACATAGAGCATAGACACGGTCTGCAATATAATACTGTCATGTCAAGATGCTAAAATGGAAAAGATACAGAAAAGAGAGAGTGAGAGTAACTGCTTTCCATTTCATCTCACTCATCGTATCGTATCTCTATTGATTGTGGCACATTTCCAAACTCATCTCTGCAAATCTTACAATCTTTTACAGCGTAATAAGTTGTGTACTGCATGCAGCTACGCTTGCTTGCAAGAATAGATGAAAGTTCCAAGTTCTAACATCATACTCTGTTTACAATCCATCCATACTGTACCATACACACAGTTGTAAATATGTACTACTGAAAACTAAAAAGGAACTACATAGAAGAACTAACTCATACAAAAATGGTCGCTCCAACAGAGAAAAACAACCAGCAAAAACAAATTCTCAACATAGCTCATCCTGAAAATCCATCTCTATTCTCTTATTCACAAAATCTCATATATATCTCATAGTAAAGCCGTTTTACTGGGAACAGAGTTAGACTGAAAAACAATAAGGACCCAGCATCACAATTCAGTTCCAATGGGTCTTCAAACATTGAAAAATCCAATTACACCACTCATATTGCTCTCTTCTAGAAGGTCTCAATAGCATTAGATTTTACGATCCACTATTATTATTTCATTCATTTCAAATGTTTATACATTGTACCTCTCTAAGCCTATACCTTACAAATATGAATTTCAATGTTGGCATGAGTACTTACAGGGTTACAGCAATAATGTATTGTCTCACTCATTGTGAGCAATTTCATTAAAATCCTCATGAAGGGACGATTTCCAGAAATTAAAAGACTCAATATAAGTAGTATATAAATATACATACATAAAACACAGCAGCAGTACTCTCACGTACCCCAACTTAATCATGAAAACTTTCATTGTTAAACTAGACTAAAAGGTGTATTACTTGCCAGCCACTACATATGGACGAGCTGTAATGGTACTGAACCCGACCTAAAGAGAGACCACATCCGTGCACAGCTTTTTACATGCTGAGTTTGAATTTTGAAGAGTTACAGCTATGCAGGTACTTTCGTCCTTAATATCTGCGTTATTTGTTCGTATAAATATAAATTAACTCTCTGTAGTGTGCTCCTCAATGACCAACGGATGTGCTGGTCAAAAGCGTATCAGTTATTATTATTGAGCCTGGACAATTCCTTGTGCTATCTGTATTTCCCATTTAGTAATACATGCATTCGTCCACATAATCAGTGAGAACCACACTAATAGTTCAAAAGTTGAAAATACACGACAGACTAAGATCATGATTTCACTAGGGGATTTAACCATGGTTAAGTTAACTATAGTTAGTTTAACCATCGAAAAGCTAGGGATTTCACTACGGAAATGGTTAAGTTAACCATTTTTACTTCGATTTCACACGAAAATAATCGTTAAACTAGCCAATGGTTAATTTAACCATGGTTAAGTCCACTAGTGAAATCAAGGTCTAAGTATATTAACCATGTTTAAATACATAGTTGGATTCTCTGGTTTATTATTCGAATCAAATTTATTGCCAAGCTTTCAATGGCCTATAAACTCTGACTTTTAACTACTACAAATTTACTGAGTCTGGGTGAGTCAACATAACCAGGATTCAAAGTATTTCCTCAGTCAGATATATTACGGTTATATGATGCGGAATCCCACAATTAAACACAAACTATTCATAGATATTTAAAAGCTATCCTTTACATAATTTGCGTGCAAATTATAAAGTAAAGTGATATCCATATGAGTATTTACATAGTACCATACAAAAGTCTAACAAGGATAATTCTGAGAACCCAAAGATGGAAACCCACAGCGCACCACCAGAAATAGCATGCTGAAAGCATCGATTTAGAGAAGAGTACATAGGCTGTAATTAAATTATCTCTCTAGGGATTACAACGAAGTCCATTCGACCCTTCATTTGAAAATTAACACGTCAGAGATCACTCCTCAGCGAATAGACATCCACCATTAATCTCTACATCAAATTCATGAATACCTGCGCCTAATCTCAGGATATCATGTAGACAAATCATTCCTAGTCTGAATTTCCCACATTTGATACTTACTACTCCTACTACTGCCACTGTACAGTATAGTCCAGTCTGTACTACATACATCAATTTTATTATTTATGTACGTTCTTTCACCAACCCGCAACCCCTCTCTCATATTTATTTTCTCTTCCCCCTCTCTCTGCCTTTCTATCAAGATAGCTGATAACAAATGTTTCTAATGACTACCCAAATGACCTCCATTGATCAAACGTTAATAGACGATGAAGCATGATCTATTGAGCGCAGACATAAAAGCAACAAATTCTGCATACACAACCAGGTCATTAGGAGTAACTCACAAGTTTATATAAAATAAATAATCCTACTCCTACACGTTACACATTGTCATAGAGCTCTGATTAGTATGACATATCGTGCAGACAAGATAATTAGAAATAAAAAAGATTTTATCCTTTTAGCTCCACTACTATTTGTCTTACGCTGTTAAAACAGGCTCTCTATAGACTCTCTTTACCGTAATTAAGTTGAACGCTAACCAACCGGCTCCAATGAAATGTCAACAACCAAATCCGGTGTGGTGCCTAACATAGGTTAAAAGTACAAATTCCCTTGACTACACACTATACACCAGTACACATTCATGTATAGCTACAGATAAAGACACTACAACTAATAGATACATTTCTGTCAGAACATCCTGATATGAGACAGAGAGAGAGAGAGAGAGAGAGTGAGAGAGAGAAAAAAAGAGAAAGAAACCAACCTGCTTCTCTCCAGTTCCTCCAGAACTGTAGGTTGTAGCTAGGGTAGAGCTACAGGCTTCCGAGTACCAAGGAACAAGTCCATTTTCAGTGGCTGAGCTAATCGACAAAGTCCATATGGAATTTGTGTATCCATCACAGTTACAATTATCGTGATCTCTCCCACCATTTCCGGAAGCCCAAACAAAAATAGAGCCTTTTCCTCCTCTCCCCTATAGTGAAAGGAAAAAAAGCAAAAAATAATACACAAAACATTAAATAAACACTTTTAGAGCTCCAGCCCTTATGTCTATGGTGTCAAGTGTCTTCTTCCCGACTCCCGTCCATATTTCATTCTCTTTACATTATGTCATGACCTCCAACAAATCACCAAACACAATCTACCCACACACCCCACACTACCCAAAGCTGTATCAGTAGCAACCATGGCCAACATCCATTAAGCATATATACAAGAGAGAGAGAGAGAGCGAGTAAAAAATCTTCTACCCTTCCAATAATATAAACATATATTTCCATTCCATATGCAGCAGCACAATTATGTACATACAAGAATGCATGCGTACAAAACAAGCATCGTCCAGCCAAAAATCCAAACTACCAATAAATCTCACATCAAAATTACAAAACTCAACCCATAAATTATAAGTTCCATGCCCACATAAGCCATATTTCCTGCTCCCTTCGGTCATTCGTATCCATTCCCTTCATTTTCATACAAAAATCGATCCTCCACATTCAACTCCTTCCTTATTAATATTAAATATCCGATTCCCGATCATTACTGAAATGGCATGTGGCGACGAAAAACTACCTCGTAAATCTCATACATTCACTGTTCATACATGATCATTAAAAGTCAGACACCAGTGCAGTCAGGGGCACCGGAGGGAAAAGTAATCATTTGGGTCACCTACACAGGAAAAAAAACTTTTTTGTCCGCATCAAGTTTCGTTATATGACCATCATCATCAACATCTCTAACTAAATTGAGAGAAGAAGTAGGGAGCTTCAACTCAAAAATCCAGTAGGAACGCACATATTTAGTAATATACACAATACTACTGACTCAGAAACGAAGAATAAACTTCCCATTAAATGAATTTCATGACTAAAAGGTAATCGTTACCCTGTACAGTGCACACTCCTACATAGTAGTGTATCCATACATACTAAAAGACACTCGAAGAAAAAGTCCTGCAATAATCTACATACATACATAGACACATGTAAATACACACTCGCTTTATATTAACATGCAAATTTACGGTGCTCATCAGAAAGCCTGGAAAGAATAATAACGCAGTAACCACTGTAAAACCTAGCTCAAGAAAGCCTTAAGAAATATAAAAAGCATGGAGCAAATATGCAAGGACATCCTCAACAACACCAGAAAAACTTTAAAAGAGCGTATATAGAAGGAAACTACAGGACGAGCCCATCCACCCAATATATACGTAGTACAAAGTTAATCTAAATTCAAACAAGGCTGAAAAAATGAAAGAAATAAAGGAACTTGCAGTAATAAAAGTTAGAATGAGAATATTGCCATGCAATGCAGTCGCTTGCACTGCCAAGAAACTCCTATGGTTTGTCCCTACCCTACAGTTCGGAAGGCCTAAGTAATATTTTGCAAGCTTGGGAGAGAAAGAAAGAGGAGGAGGAGGAAGGAAGGAAGGAACCAAGGATACAAAAAAATCCAGAAAAACTATTTCAAAATAGAGTACTTTTCAAACTTCTCCTCAGGTTCACTTTTTTAAACAAAAAAGGCCAGTTCTTATATAAAACATTTGTTCTGCCGTTTTAAGAGAGTGCGTTACTAGAACCGGAATTTAAGACGCAGGCGAAGCATGCAATTTTGTGGGAAACCTATTCCCTATTCTGACTTCCCTATCTATCTCCCAGAAAGTCAGCCTTATCCCCAGCAGAAGTGTAGTAGTGGTAGTAGCAGTAAGTTTAAAGAAATGTGTTATAGATGAATTTTCCTATATGCAACCATAGTAACTCTAGACTCCTACTACTCCTATCCTTATATCTACAACTACACCTCAAATGTACTAACTTCACAATGTAATCCTAAAGCCCCGACTTTTATGCTTGCAACAAAAATTGCAAATACCTTGTGCATAAAATATTACGGTTACACATTCATGGAGTCTCATTTGAAGCCATTTATGCAGTCAGCTCATAAAATCTTCACAGTCACACCATCCGAAATGGCCATGTTTCCAGCACACAAAACTTGTAAGTAAGTAGTACATTTTCAATTCATTCCATGTCTTTTCTTTATCTTACTACTTGTACGAGAGCCCGGTTCAAAATTAAGGAATTCACCACACAAGGAATATCAACTCGTTTCAATATTTTTCCCTCTTCCATCTCTCTACACCACACCAAACTCACTCCTCTATAGTTATTCTTCTCCTACGTCCTCCATGTAACTTCACAGCCACTAACTTAAACTACCCGTAACTCTTCGCCATAGGAAATGACTTCTAAAAAACCTACTAATACCCAGCATCGTCCTTCCTTTCTTCGACCAAAAGATAGGCCGAATAAAACTTTAGTAATCTACGTAGAGATGTACATACCAGAAAAACCTTAGAAAGATCAATATCACCCAGTAAGTTCCCAATAATATGGATACAATGCCTACATACAAATTGATATTCCTAGGGAGGTATAATAGTACCAAGTATTAAGTGCATAAGTACAGGTACTAAAAAACAGACCAATTAAATGGCGACAAGTAAACTGAACACACGAGAACTCCAGCAGAGCTCTTTCCAACTAAACCTATATATGTTTCTACTTACACCTCTCTAACTCCTCACTACCTTACTAACCCAGTAATAAAAGAGAATCTCATATGAATACCAGCTACCAAGGTAAAAGGAAAAGATCATACTGTACATACAAAGTTCTACCTTCAGAAAACAAGGGGAGGAGGAGGAGGATAAGGATGAGGAAGCCAAATCTAATTCCGTCCGGAGTGAGTGGAAATAAAAAATAACTTGAAACAATATTGTCCAGGGATGATTACCAAAGAGGAATAAAACTCCAGAGCGACAAGCTCATAAAGTAAGAACAAAGTATATAAAAACTAATTAGTTTCAATAATGTCCTCGTAACCTAAACGAAAGCACTGATATTGTGCATGCACGTTCTTCCTCCCTATTCAATATCCGAATCTCTTATATTTAAACACGTTTCGCCATACGTGCATACACATACACTATCACATACATATCAGACATAATCCAAGGATAAAGGAACAAGTCCTATATACTCTTACACCCTAGGACACCCTCTACTCAGTCTACTCCTATAAATGTAATCATACGCGGTAATAGAACTTCCACCCAAAGCTATTTTACACCCTCAATAAAAGCTATTATAATGTGCCTACTTAAAGTCCAGATGGAATCCTCGCTATTGCCTATCATACAGGAGCATTTAGAAATCACGACTCATATCAGCTCATCATAAAGCTCAGGAGAGCATAAAACCTGTATGATAACTATAACACTATGCACATATATTTCAGCATGCCACCTTAAACAGCTACTATCATAGACTGAGAGAAACGAATAAAGAGAAGAAAGGGACTACGAAGAACCATTAGTCTGGACGTGTTCAAGTATAAAAAGGATCTGCCTCATCTGAAATTGCTGGAGAATCAAAAGAAATGAATGAGGTGGCAGGGTTGGACACTTGAAGAAAAACCCCAAAAAAGAAATGTTGAGATTTCCAAGCAGGCCCCTCTCTCGCAGACAAAAAAAATAGATTAAACGAATATAGTAGTAGTCTGTTGGATGCACTATCTTCTTCCAGTATCTCACATTAAAGTAGTCTTTAGTAAAAAAAAAAAAAAAAAGGGAAAGGAACTCGAGTAAAAGAATAAGAGGACCAAGCTGAAGAAGATGAAGAAGACGGGAGAGAGAGAGAGGCATAAGGAGAAAGAGTAAATGGATTCGGGTCATGGAGAAGACTACTACGACTGCCTTCATCCTTCATTCAAGTTTTACATTTACATTCAACAGCAGGCTCTATTTCCAGACCAACTTTAACACGAAAGAGAGAACAGATTCCCTGGTGCCCTAACAGAATAGCCCTGCATTCACCATCTATAATTATGAATATATACATACACACACCAACACCTCCTTCTAGTAACCATAATGGAAGCTTTCCTCAGTGTTTTCTCCTCAAATACAAGAAATGTCTGTATCAACAACCATCTCACCATTTCCAGGATTTTATATTTCCATGCCTATACCTACGCATGCATATCATGTAATGTAATGAAAAATTATATATATAGGTATACTAAAAATCATGCACTTCTTCAAACATGCTATACCACATTGTTGATACACCTTTATGTACGTACAAGAGTAACAAGAGTATGAGAAACCCATTTCGAGGAAACTGCATCCACTTCAACCCTTCTGCCAGCTAATAAATTACTTTACCCGTAAGCACAACATTAAATACTTGTACACTTTAAAATGCTTTTAATAAAAAAGATCTAAATTTATCCAACCCAATAAATAAAGTAACTACTGTACCTCCGGAGCTTTGAGATAGTAGTGAGGGAGTGAGCAAGTAAAAGAGTGAGAGTAACCATCTCATTCCTCCTACAACATTACAGACACATACTCCCCTATTAAGACCCAAAGCAATAATACCCGCCTCAACCATTCAAGCCATAAACCGCTTTTAATAACATCTATGACACCCAACCATGGATGGGACTTGGAAAGCTTGAAGCTTTTTATATAGCAAAAATCCCATCTCTTTATAAAACCAAATCTTTCTATTTTTTTCGCATCTGTAAGGAAATCTTTAATCCCCTCAAGCACAGCTGAAGTAACAGCAGCACACAGGAGTATCAGTATTCAATGTATTATGCCAATCTCTCGCGACAGTTAATCTAGAGCTACCTCTTCTCCCATACTCCTCATACAGGGAGAGGTTTATAGAAGGATATAGATAGAGAGAGAGAGAAAAAAAGGAGACATGATGAAGACGAAGAAACGTAAAGTATCAGTTGCTGCCGTTTTCTCTTGATCGAAACGTAAAAACTCATATCATAACAACACGGATACACAGCAAAAGTGTAGAAAACTGACTCCTACATTTCATTCACTATTGTATCCCATACAATCTACTCTTCTCAAGCTATATGCTTCTATCTATCCCTACACACAATCTCACAGATAACCCTACTTTGATTCCGTGTACATAACTTTTATTAAATAGTGAACACTAATACAGTTCCATAACCAACTGCTACACCACATACTTACATACTTTCCTTCGTCGAAGCTCCTCCTGATCCCCATCAAATACACCACAATACATGGTAGTAGTTGTGAGCGTTGAGAGTACGACAGCAACCGACTAGAACCACTGCCACCACACCACACCACTACCACGAGAATCAAAATCCAAAGCAATACCGTTCACTCAAGCGAAAACATCCGATTGTGTACTGAATAGAGACGGGGTTTTACTATCCCATTAGATCCGATGAATACCAGTCTCACAATAACAGTATAAGTATATAGGAAACATAGTAATGTACATACAAAATACTTGCAAAAGTATACCTCGTAGCGAAAGCCTGTATCAATGCCAACTGCCAATGCAATGGTTTAACTGTCTTCAAAAAGTTGCATTTACAAATGCCTCCATCTTCCTCGATCAATGCAGATACTTACATATCTGCATGCATACAAGCACACATGTATTATGACCACATAAAAGTACATTACTGATCCCATGTTATAAGCCATATGTGTCTAAAGAAAGAGAGAGAGAGAGAGAAAGACCGGAAGGTTGAACATTAGAAATCTGTAAAATCTTTTGCAGAATAGGAACGGAGTCACCCCAAGACACTATCGTATCACGTCATGATTTTCCATCAATAATCCTTTCAATAGGCAGTATATGTGTCAGTCATCTTCCCATCTCCATCTTCCTGACTACCATCATCATCATATTCACATGCACGTATAGACACGAAGTCCCTACACTTTGATAATGTTAAGTTCTCTCAAACGTCCGTATTTTACTGCTACAGTAGTATACATTACGTTGCATTGCATATGAACAGATAATCTAGAATGCATACATGTACATACATACATACTATTACATAACGACATGTACATAAATAAAGAAGCTGAAAGAGTAGCTGCTCTCTGAGCCTTAATATTCAATCCTGCTGTTCCCCTTCCCATTTCAATCGCTACATTTCCTGGGGATAGGAAAAATTGGAAACCTCTTCGGAGCAAGTTATGGTGTGTGGTGGATGAGACGTGCACACAAGTACGTGCTCATGACTAATGCAACTACACATACATTCCGCCGAATAATTAAATGATCAATCAAATTCTCTGATTTCAGATACTGTCATCACGAATGGTACGGCAAAGAACTGGCCAATTCGCCCTCATCCTCCAGAAGTCATTCCTATACATACACTCGTATACACATCTGTTCCAGAACTCTATGTCCATGTAATAAGGATCTTATCTGTGAAAAGGAACTTTACGAGTTTCCTCTTAGTAATAGCGTCTGCTATAGTAGTACAAATAGAAACACGAATACTTATGTTAACGCTTAAATTGAAAATTAATGAACAGCTAACTAGAAGGGCCCATATTACTGGTCAGTACAATCTCATACTATTTATTTTCCTACTGCTCAGCTTCTTACGTAAAAACAAAACAGGAAGGAAACAGTAAGAAGAAAAACAAATGGCAAAAAAATCTAAGGGTGAGAAGTCGGAGAAGGAAAAAGAAACCTTTAAGAAACCAATTGCAAGATGTCGTTCAAGATATTTCTCAAGAGCTCACTTGACGAATTTCAGCTGATACCATATCAGATTAAGACGTTCAAGTGCCCAAGTTTTTAGGCGACGAATTTCCAAACGACCATGTTGACAAGCTGTAGGCATAAATTTTAAAGCAGACTTATCTTTTAACAATGACACGACAAAGTTTCGGACTACTTCTCTACTAGTACTACCACTACTAACGATATTTCTGCAAATACTATGTACCAGGCTTACAATTTCAACATACAATGCTCACACATGGCATGAACCCAAGCTTCGCATACTTTTCTTCCTTCTTACGGGTACGTTTTTTAAAGTAGCAGACGACTCATACATTGTAGATATAGGTCACCAGCTATAATAATACTATGTTTTGCACAATCACTACATTTTTCCATACACACATACACACATAAACACCCATTTTGCGAAACCACGCACCGGTCCTTCCAGCAACTTCCTACCTCATTCAAACTAAATTATATATTTAAAGAAACATGCTCAGATTTCAAGCTACACTGGATTCTACCAAGTACCCTGGCGCTATAATAGTAAAAATAAGCAGGAGAAATTTTTTTGGTGGTCTCACATACAGAAGCAACTTTTCACTACTACTATACTTCCCTGCTTAAACTTTTCAACCACTGAATTATAGCTTGGGGATAGACACAACGTGTCCAACTACGCCAGGATATGCTATAAACCATATATGAAAACAAGGACACAGTAACATATGTGCATGCTCACATTCACGTCTATGATCACGTAGAATTAAATATGTATGTGACCAGGCATGGTAAGAAGAGCACTTGTGACAAAATAAGACTTAAACTGCTAAGATTTTTGTAAAAAGTGTAAAAATCCAGTACCTTGGCAACTCCTTCCATGAAAGCCCTCGTGGCCAATTCACCCGGCCCATCGACAGTCTTGCCATCATCATCAGGACCCCAGGACGCACTGTAGATGTCAACGTGTTGTGGCTCATGAGAGAGAGAGCGGGCCTCCACAGCATCCGTCACATCACCATCGAGCATCCGAACTCCTGCATCAACCATGCCAAAAATATCATATCATTAAATAAATGATGCCATCATCTTGAGACATGACACGAAAACAAGTCTCGTCTCCCTTCACCATACACTAGAAACACACTTGCATTATGATACAGCCATGCGTATATGTACGTACAGAAGTACACGTGTATATACATACGCACAGACACTCAACTCCTGTGTGATCCTCTGGCCTTTAACTGGAACTCCCGCCCGTAATAAAATTCTCCATGTACGAAAAAACTCAAGAGCTCATATACAACCTACTATGCATACACAGAGCTCCTTCTCAAAGCTACATACTAATACTTTGTGCAAGTAACCTTATATGGGAGTACCCACTTACATACGTGCATAAATGGGAATGGTAAATGTACATTACGTACATGTACACACATACACTTAACCGTGATAAGAAAGGCTTCTTCTATATTCCCACAGCACAGCTGCTTGCATTTTAGTGGTAGAAGAAGTCCTCTCTTTCCAACTCTCTGCACTCCTTCCGTTTTTCAACAACCCCTTCCTTCCTGTGTCTTTTTTCCTCCCTACCGCCTGTCGTTTGTCCTCCATGCTTCCTTCTACAACTACACTTTTACTCTTTTAATACACGTTCTGGATGTCACAGCAACTTCTCCTCACTCATTCCTCTCTCCAACCATCCTTCATACACATACAGCTAAATATTATATATAGTGCTATGACTTCTAACTCAAGTGGTATTTTTCATCCAAGAAAAAAAACTCATATCATACTCTCATATGTCACTAGCAATCAAGCTTATCTTCCTTCATCAAACATGTCTTGCAATTTTTTTTAAAAACGTGTATTATACGTACACACAAAACCTCTTACGCTTTCCTCTTCCCCCTCTCACCCCTCCCTGTACAATCCTCCAGACGTCTTCTATAACAACAAGAGGAACAAGAGGGAAAACAACAAGAGGAACAAAACAACTTCAAATACATGTCAGTCCACATAAACAATCATAAAAAGCACACCCAGGGAATTCTCTGTAGACATTTCACTGTTCACAATAAAATTAAGCACGTACTTTCATCCTCCCAACTTCCCATGTTGTCTCCCTTCATCTCATGTCAATGTACGAACCACTCACAGTAACTCATGTCAATTTATACATACACGTGGATACTTCCAATATACATAATATTCCATTCAGTTAAGAAAAGTTACGTACTCCGTCCAAAATAAAAAGGAAAGGCTAAGAAAAATTAATTTTCTTTTTCCTCTTTTGTATTACGTATACGTCAGAAGAAAAAAAAGCCTAAGGAGTGAAACCCTTCAAGAAACTTCTTCAGCAATTACGGCAGAGCCCATTTAGTGGGAAGCTTCCACGTATAGTTGGTTATCCATACACGTTCTTTTGTGTCGATTCCGCTACATTCCATTAAAATTTAATATGTACCACACTTACTGCTTAAACTATATACTACTACTACTAATACATGCCTTAATTTTCCCCTTGTCACAATTTCCATTTAATTTCACAAGACAAAAATCTTCAGAAATATAAATTGTCACAAGATAATAATATTTCCAAAGCTAGGGGGCTGGATTATTCTTTACAATACATAGAATACTACCTGCAAAGCAGCAGTAGTTAAGTCACAAGAGAAAGGAAGGCAGGAAATAGTAATAGACAGCGAGGGCATGATAAAAGATAAAACGAGAGCGAGAAAGATCCAGTATTTCCCCGGGAAATTTATTGTAAGGCGAATGATCTCATTTGAAAATTTTATCCTGAATGATTTCAGCTGCTGGTTCCAGCTTCCATTGTACTAGTACTACACGTAGAAACACATACATACCCATGTATCTCATGGGCTTTAACCAATGAATGAATGCCTTTAAGCTTCCACTCTATGTATCTCTCTATTGCGTGTAGAAGAAATTCCATTATGATGAATATACATCTCATCGAGTGCATATAGTATGGAGTACATATAGTAGATATCAACATGTTATTTTATATATGCACGAATACACACAACGCACGAATACGCCCCATTGTCAGTTCATACAGCCCCTACTTGTGCAATACGAAATGGTTCTTTCACCCCGTTCCCTCATTCACCAAACGATAACGATGTTGAAGAAGTTGCTTTCCTCTCACATTAGACTCTCATTGTATAACACTAAGCCCCCACATAGCTTCGTTCACACATACACAACCATACTTATTGAAGACACTATGGATTTCTTATAAACCCAAGATACATATTAGTATCACTAAACTTCCAACCCACATAACAGTATTGTTCCCAATTTCCTTAAACTTAACATCATACAGCTACCATCCATTGAATACCAACCAACGCAGCTCCTACAAAGCATGTATATGCATCGAGATAGCTACATATACATACAAACAGAAACCATTCCAGCCACGTTCATTATTGCTTTTTAGAATACTACTTACTACACAAATCCAAGTAGTATTTCACGAGTACGGTACAGTAATGGTGAAATATCCTGGCCTTAGCCTTGTGAAGTCAATAACATTGGGACACTCATGCCCACAACTTCACGCCACAGAGGTAATGAGAATTTTCAGCCCACATTTTAATAGTATTCACTCCCATACAGTAACAGCCCTCGCAGCTCTACGTCAGTCACCATCACCAGTACAAACTATACGCTAGAAACTGTAAAAACAGTGGTCACAATCATAGTTCGTGCTACATTTGTACAATACATATACTACAATATTATTTTTACGGTCACTTATACTCTGTTACTCTTCCTCAGCTGTTCAATAAATGAACTAACATCTACAGAACCTAGAAACAGGCCAAATAAGTAGATAGGGCTACTATCTCTTTAATGGTTAATATTTCAAAACTACCACTCGTTCTTACAATCTGTAACTACACATAGAAATTTCCAGACAACAGAAAATTTTATTCTTTCTCCAATTGTATTACGTGTGTGCACACAGTACAGTACACGACGAGCCTACATCCCAGGGATTAGACTCTAACGGACGGCCAGAAAATATGCTCATACATATAGCTCACATATGTGTGTAACAATAATACTAAAATTATTCAGAACAATTGCAATGGAATCGTTTACATGCATATAAAAAACTCAAATCCTAAAAACAGAGCTATAAATATACACAAAACATTCTTTATTGTTGGTTCTTGAGATTCTGGTAAATCTCCCCCACATCCCAAAAACACGTGCATTTCTAGCTCCCTATCATCATACGATTCTAAACGAGCAAGTGCAAGTACATAAGTACCGTTCTATCTGGAAGCTGCAGAAACGTCAAAACTGCATACAAAGTAAGAAGCAGAGAGAGAGAGGGAGAGCTGATAGTATTGTGGCAG
>JAQFXU010000753.1:0-41676 GCA_034693705.1 Spatulosminthurus flaviceps
ATCATTTTGTCAAAACCGCTATGCCGTTGCTTTACAATCTTTGCAACTTTCAATAAAAAAACAACCAATTGAATCAGAACGTTGGGTTTTACGTTTGTACAACATAATGTACATAAGGACGAACCCCATCACCATCATCATCATCATCATCATCATCATCATCATCATCATCATCATCATCATCATCACCACGAAGCTTTTAGTAAATAAGATTCATTAATTCAAATATTTTTCACGAATCTTCACAGACGTTTCTACAAAAAAATTGAATAAAAGCATTTTTTACGAATCGGCATTGCCGATGCGTTTTTATGACTCGCAAGAAGTAGAATATTCAACTTTTGAGTGTTTTGCTTGCTCAAAAAAGCTAGTATTAGCGTTTGCTAATGCCTCCAAAAACCTCCAAAAACAAGATTCTCGAATAACTTCCAAATCCATAGGTGTAATTTACTTTAAAGATGAAGGGTCTGATTTTCCATAAACCGAATATATTGGCATACACTATTTTCCAGCTTTGTTCCCGACAGGAACGTCAGAAATGGACTGAGATGAGTAATAATTACTTACGCAGGGTTATTCACCAAATAATTTTTGCAAAGGAATAACTCACTCCCTATAGCTACTCTCTTTATGATTTCTGCGATCATGATTACTTAAACTATACCATACTCTAAATTACAAGGTTGTAATTATCGACTTCTCCGATGAAAACGTGTTTCAAGCTGCCGTGGAAAACACATTCTATCCGAACATCGGCCGGTAATACTTATGGTGTATGATGTAAGGGCAGGTAAATAATATGGAATAGTTATTTAGTACTTTTAGTAGTGCATCGGTGCATATTTGGAACAGGTTCCGCAATGCCTTGGCTTTTTGTTACTCGTTGTCTGACTAAATATATTATTTCAGGTGGAGGAGCAGATTCTGGATAAGTGAGAATGTATTGAAAACATTTGCAACAAATATTGTAGCAATTCAATGATTCATTCCTGTTAGTTTGCAGAATCAGAACGAAGGTACTAATTTTTCAATGACGCTTTTGGCAAGTCAAAATTCAATATATTCCAAAAGAAGTGACTGAAAGCGTTCCCTAAAGCCATTGGGGTTCAGTTAGAAAAAGGAGGGTACGTTCGTACATTTTAATGCCTCACGACCAATAATTTTTTTTGGTCAATTTTCTTTTTAATAAATCTTTAATTATTAACTTATAGCAATTTAGATTTGTATAGAGCTGCAACAATTTCTTTTGATGCTTTTGCTGATGTGACGACGGATGGGTACAGAAACAGCGGGATGCCGAAATTAGGAAATAGAAACTTGGTGTATTTACACCGTTATGTAAAATCCCTATGTTTGAGTATGGCCTTGGCTTGGCCTATACGTTATTATACATGCCAAATGCGAACGTTTTGATCGTACGTCTACGTACTTATGTACGTCTTCTCGTCCGTACATCTGTACATCCCTCCGCAACATAACTCAAGAAATATTTGACCGGTTTGGTTCAAAATGTTTTTGAATATTCCCTAGGTCAGGACAGTCAGGAGTACGAATGATTCGTTAATGGTATAAATCGGTTCAAGAAGAGAGTGCTTCTATTTAAAGACATAACCAATTCTTACTATGTCATTTTTAGGGCGGCGTCAGCCTCCCTAGTAAAATACCCTTGCCCGTGCGTCTGTACGTCCCTCTGCAAGAGAGCAAAAAATACTCGACCGATTTGGTTCAAAATGTTTCTGAACATTTCTTAGGTGAAGAGTATGGATGTGTAAGTTAATGGTTGAAATCTTTCCTCGTGCTCGTGAGTACAAAATTAAAGCCAAAAAATTAGAATATTTATTTCTCCCGAACTATTCAACCTGCCTCAACGAAATTTTCTATACTCATACAACAGAATACTAGCAACAGTATAAAAATAAGCGTTGACATCGGTTGAATAATTTTTGCGAAAAAATGGTTTTTAATTTGTATATTTCGGACGTATTTGAATAACCATAGTGAATTTTTAGCAGATATTGTACTTGCGACTTTTATTTTGGAATTTAATTTGGTTCAAATCAAAGGTGTAGGTTTTGAGGAAAAAATTCTTTAAATTTTCGAAATCCAATTATGCGAGAATAATAGCCATAATTTTTAAAATGGCCTCAATATAAAAAACTAAATCGGTTGAAGGGAGACCGCCGTCGCTGACGCCGCCCTGTGCGAATGCCTTAAATTATTGCGGAGCCATGATTTTTAAAATAGGGTAACTTGCGTTATAGAATCTTCCTGAAGAGAAAGTTAGCAACAAGAAGATTTTTTTAAATCTTCCAAAAGTAATGCATATAGGGTTACTGGTCCAGAGTGAGTACTTGCATGTTCTAAGCAAAATAATAGAACGGTAACCACTTGAATACTATTCATGCCAAAAAAAATATCGTAGCACCTGTTTTTAACACTCTGGCAAGCAAAATTTTTATTACCGTTTTTTCGTGGTGACCTGACAATGAGGAACACCAGCAAAATGTTTCAACTACAACACCTCTTAACGTGCAAAGTGCAAAGAAGTATTTAAAATCATTACAAAACACGACTTTAAATCCAAAAGACCTCCAGAAAGAATACAGTTCTAAATTATGACGTTTTTGGCAACATCACATCCGCTATTTTCATTTTTTTCAAAATTTTGCCGTTGATATGATTTTGTTTCTATTCTTTTCAACCTACTTTTATAAACAAAATTTCCTCTGAATTTTAAGATAATATATACTCAAAATAAATATAAGATAATATAGCTATCTACAGAATTAATTGGTTTGTGTGGGATTTTTTGGTCCGTTAGCGAAAATGATATCAAAGTGGCAATCGTTTCATTTGAGGACACCAGTCCTAGAAAGGAGGATGATAAGAACACAAAACCACCACCACCTAAGATTGTACCACAAAAATTGCGTAAGTTATCCATTTATTATTGGTAGTATAATTTAATGTATACTCTAATAAATCACGTACATTAAATCATTTGAGCCTTAATGCCAAGTATGCTAAAATATATGTTTATGTTGAAAATCATTTAAACAATTTTCCCGGTTCGTAATCGAAGATGCAAGCCCGGTGCCTGAGGTAAGTAATTTTTGAATTGATGTTCAGTCAGTAATATAAGTACCCCAGATATTTGACAGTCTATGCCAAAATATTAAAAATAGAGTAAAAATCCGTGATCATTCACTGGGAAAACACTATTTGCAACAAGTTTATTTATTTTAAAAGCATAAAGTTTCAATGGACGATTTGGAGTTGGCCAAAAAGTTATGGAAATTTCAAGGAATAGGTTTCTCGAATATTTCCAATCTCTTCACGGCTTCCATTAGGCTAATTAATATTCCTACTAATACAAAAGGCGTAGACCTTCTCAGGATGTTTGACAATTGTAAAAAAATCGAATTTGAGGGTACTTGGACAAAGTAAGTGAATTGCTTGGAAAACAAAATGACACATATTGGAAAATTTATTCATTGAAGATTTTTTGATCGTTGCAATATTCCTAAACGTGTGGTAACAATTTGAATAGGCGGACAGCTATTCTTGATTTCGATAACCCAAGATCTGCAGCAATAGCTTATTCTAAAGCGAAGTCGATGAAAATCGAGGGTAAAGAAATCAAAGTTGAAGTGGTCCCTCGTAAGTTATTTTTTGAATATTTCAAATGCTGGATGGTATAGCAATTGTAGTGCAAGTCTTTAATTAAAGTTAACATTTTGTAGTAAGATACAAGAGAGGCAAGAAAAAAGCGAAACCCACATCCCTGAAGTCGAAATTAATGGGGAAGAGATAAAAAAAACTGAGAGGGAGCAAAATATGGGAAGGCGAAAATATTAATGAAGTTCTCAGGCTTAAATAATGCCTGGGTATAGGTATATATAGATGTCTCTATCGCGTGGAGATCAATTAAGATGTTTAATTTTGTTTACAATGCTCTACTGATATGTTTATTCCGCTGAAATCTTTCTTATCAATGCTCGTGAATAAAAATGTGGCTTGAAACTTACCTATTTTCTTCCCCTTTCTTGATTTTTTGGAATTGAAAATTGAATGAGTCTGCCTTAAGTGAACCTAAATTAATGGTAGGTAGCTTGTTTAATTCGTAATGATGTACATACTCTAGATTTCTAGATTTCAATAAATTTTGTAGATATGCACATTGACGCGAATTTTTGATAAACTAAGACATTTGACGAAACGATTTAACACCAATATAACATATTAGCGTTGGACCAAAATTGAATGAAATTCTGGTACAGTTGGAGCACCTACTTAATGGCTGTTGTGAAATTGATATGAATGTTTTCTATTCTGGCTTAAAAACCTGGAAAACTTTCATGTCCAGAACTTTTTAAACCTGAATTTTTTGTTATCAAAATGATCAGAAAAATATATAATTTTGTAACCCGATCTAGTAGGTACATCCCACTATCCCACTAAGTTGAAACCATGGAAGCTAAAAATCCGCAACTTAACCCCATTTACAAATTTAAAAAAAATTCTTTAACCAATAAAAATCCAAAAACCGAAATTTTGGAACAAATCCAAAGAGTAAGTAGGCCAGTAAAATTCCAAAAGAGTGTTTTAATATGGAGAGATGAGTCAACGCCCAGAAATTCGTTTATAGATTTGGCCCCAAAATTACCCCAGAAACGTTTGAAACGTTGTAACTTGTAAACCGCAGAAGTTATAATAACAAGCAATGTATATTCTGAAAGCCCATATTTTTGCCTTTCAGAATTGTTCCATAACTCTATCGTGCGTCAATTAATACCGAAGATAAAACCCCCTGACTGCATCCGAATTCCCCATGTTCCCCTTATGGGGGATTAAAATTTCCCCCATAATGGCGTAATGGTAGTATATTGGAAGAATAACAATTCGTGAAAAAATTCTCTATTGTAATGTTTATCAACTAAAATTTTCAAATTGAGCTTTGGTGCAACCTGGCATTGAGTTTCAAGTGCTCCCGATTTCCCCCATAAGGGGAACATGGGGAATTTGGGTGCAGTCAGGGGGTTTTATCTTCGGTATTAATAGACGCACGATAGAGTTATGGAACAATTCTGAAAGGCAAAAATATGGGCTTTCAGAATATACATTGCTTGTTATTATAACTTCTGCGGTTTACAAGTTACAACGTTTCAAACGTTTCTGGGGTAATTTTGGGGTCAAATCTACAAACGAGTTTCTGGGCGTGGAGATGACCCCAGTAAAATTGTTATACCCACATTAAATTAAAAAGAGTGGACACCTCCCTAAAGAATAGCTTTATTTTATCTTGATTTATTTCAATATTAAGTGGACACTGTGTTCGATTAAAATCTCCACAGAAACAGATAATCTCCCAATAAATGGAAAACGTTTCAAGACTTAATTCTTAATTGCATACAGTGGAGTTAAACGATGCTGGAGACTCTCTTGGGTGTCTATGATACGTAAGAATTATCCAAGACGGTAAGGGGTTATAGAGCAACGCTCTTTTTACTTGCATAAAGTAAGTGATTTCTGCAATAACAATTACATCTGCCGAGCTGAATGGATTAGTTTGTGAATGCATAGTAGGAAATATTAGCGAAGCAACATCCTTATATCCTTCTCATATAATTCAAAAGGAGGGCTGCACTCAAAACTGCAAAACTGATTGTTTATTTGTCATACATATATGAAAACACATAACCAAACTGCAGGTTAAGGTAAAGTGAATTATTACTATTGCTGTTTTTTCTCCATCTCCGTCAACCATGGTAGACTCATTGACCTTTCTTTATCCCTTACATGTACTCTCATACTCCAATTTACCCAGCTTGCTTAGGTTCCAAAGGTGCGGAAAACGTCGAGATCATGCCTTGATTTAGGAGGGGTAAAACCTATCAAGCAATGAATCATATTAATATTTAAATCTTTTAACTGGTATTGAATTAAGCCAGTAATAATAAAATTATTTCTGTTTGTAAGTTTTCATCCATACAGTGTGATTTTGCACAAGCTAGATATACTTATAAATATTAAATATCTAAATTGCACGCACAGTAGCGGCGTCAAAAAGTGTTCACAGAAATGATACAATTTACAATGGTACATAGTTGTCATGAATAAATGTGAAGAGAAGGCTAAAAATAACTTGGTGTCGGAAAAGTAATAGCGCATTAGTTGTTTCCTTCCCTTCAAAGACGAGCATTTAAACTATTTGAGCATCTAATCTAGTATAATTTAAGGCGGTTAATAATAGACGGATTCATGCAGTGCAGATTGCTAGGGAAGTCACTACCTATAATTACCCTCACGACAGGCCCACATAGACAAAGTGAATGGATAACCCCGTAAGTTCACATATCAACGAACTATACAATTCTTTCGCCTATATTATATTGAACTTAATGGACAATTCACCCCTGAAACCCTATTGAATTCTGGAATATTGAATATTTAAAAAACTACATACCCTAAACATGACAGTAATTTCTGGAACCACATTCCCCAAGTAATTATTCTGGATGGCCAGAGGAAGAAAGTCGAGCAGGTGCATAAACAGTGGGATGCTTGTACCTCCACACACGCAGTTTGTTCTCGTAGGTGCACGGAATTGAACCCGGTATTCTCCGAGTAGCGATCCGGGCCTACCAAACATATTTCTCCACGTCCATATTATATAAAAGCTACAGGAAGAACATAAAGAAAAACATACCGACGCACAAGCCCCAAACTTCACACTATATACGCTCATCCCTGAACAATCTATAGTAAAATTCTAGTCCCGAATCCCGTCTTGACTTTCCACATATGCATGTGGTAAGAATTTTCCAGCCTGAACCCGCATACGACCTCGCAAATGTGAACCGTAGTCGGTCACAACTTACCGGAGAGGCAATACACCACAACTTAATCAATACTTCCGTTGTGGGATTTAGCTATTCCTGATCGGAACTCCTCACTATTTTAAATTTACCTCAAAGCTCAATCGTGCCTTTCAGTTATATTTATCTATATATAAATACATAGTCAATTCAGGGAACAATTTTTCATTCATTCTGTGCTCTACACTGAATTTCATCAGTACCATATTTCCCCCAGAAGTTTTCATATTAACAGTGCCCAATAATCAGCCAATTCTCGTAGATTCGCACTTCTCTTTCAAATTACCATTAAACGAACCCTTATAACTCCATTTCTACAAATTAGTTGGAAAATATATTTTCCACAAAGAAAAACAAGCATTTCTATCTCTCTCAATATAGTGCACCAAGTAAAATACACCGCATCTTTTTTCGCGGATCCAGGGAAAATATCCCTTCCTTCGTCTAACTAACTATTCATCAGTGAAACCTTCCAATTAAAATACCTAGTGAATTCTTTAACTCACATAAATATCCTCCCCTTGGCACACTGAAACTTCTCTCTGCACAACCTTCCTCCATATAGTCACATAATACCTAGATAACAATTTTGCTCACTATCAATTACCAAGTATTAATTATTCTTCCTCATACCTCTCTGAAAATAACTCACGCCACAACTTGGTCTTCTATACAAGCTAAACTTATTTATAACTCAACCCTTCTCCGGGTCACAAAAATATAATCATGCCATGTTAACATCCATAAATTGACTAACCTTTACAACTATAAAATATACAAATAATAGTCATTATCTAGCCAAAGTTCAATCACACATTATTCAATCACTTGATCCATTGGTTCAAAAACCCAGCTCACCACAACGTGACAGCAACCAACTCTCCTATTTTTAACGTTAATAGGTCAGTGTTTTCTCACCCGAGTTTATCATTCCGCTCAAGGTCATGTATTCTGGCCCCAAAATACATCCGCTTAACCTATACAATCAGTTGAGTAAATAAACTGTCAAGTAAACTTAACTTATTTGATAAGTAGATAAATTAAATAATTCAATTATCTAATTAAAACTTAAAAACTTTCCTCATACTCAAAGCACATTCAATATATAAATATTCAAATCCAACTATTATGCACTCGCAACAAAAATAGTACAATCTCTACAGAACATGAGCTATTTTTCATGTTATTAAATTCTCCAAACTATAATAATAATTATTATTCATCATCATTAAATTAACCACGTACAAATTCTACATCCATTTCAAAGAACTTAAAACTTCTTGTACAAGTTTTTGTGGAAGAGCTAAAAAACCAACGACTAGCTTTAATTTAAAAGGAGATCTTTCATGGTTGTGTTAAATATAACGGGACATGCTTTATTTACAAAATGAAAAGTTATAAAACTGCAGTAGCTAGTAACTTGCTATACTTCTCATCATTGACGTCGAGGAGGAGAGGAAGCTAATTTAATCTAAAGAAACTTCAACCATCAGTGAATCATTTGTTGTGTGGATGAGGGATGAAGAGGAGGAAGTAAGACACTCCACAGAAGATCAGGAGACTGGAATAATAAGGAAGCAGCAGGCGGAGCAGCTGAGCAGGACGAGGAAATCAAGTGAGGAGGATGATAAAAATTTGAACGTGCTGGACAAGGTTTGGAGCCCACTCGCTCATTGGCGAATGGAAGGTGCGTGACTTGGGAAGGAGAAGCGTGTGCACAAATCACAAGCCTCACATAGAACTAAGTCATCAGTTTTGAATTTGTGACCGAAGTTATCCGCACACAGATCGCAGATATATATGCACACACACACACACAAAATTTACAAAGTAAAATCAATAATCTAGAGAAAGAGCTCATGTGTGGGAGCAGGTGCAGGTGATCAGTTTTGCAAGCTTTGTAAGAATTCCGGGATATTTTGCAAGAACGGGTTGTTCCATTCTATATGTAAGCAAAGAAAAGTAGAAGCAGTTTAAATAATTGAAAAGTAACTTTTTTTCTGAGGAGTTGTATATTAGAACGTTGAGAAGTGACTAGACATTTTTTGGGGGAAAGTTTTTTTTCTTGGATCGATTGAGTGGTTTACTTAATAGAGAAAGCCACGTGGTTTTAGAGCCATTGTAAATTGGCTGAATAGTAATTAATGATACTAAGGATAACTACAGTGCACTTTTCAAATCTTTGATCTCTTAGAGCGGGGATATATTTTTTACATGTATACTTGTAATTTTTCGGATATTTATGATTGCATGTCATGCTTTTTATCTTTTGATAATGTGAGATAAAATTGAATTCATTGCATGTGAATACAAAATAATTGTTATGCTTGTGGTTTTTAATTCCTCTAACAATTAGGTATTTACGTCTTCACAGCTATCTCATCCTGGATTTTGGCAATGGCGGGAGTAAGAAAATCACCTAAGTCGGCGGATTTTGCGGCGGTAAACGAAAAACCAGTGGATGATGTATCATTAAATTTCTTCTATGAGCCGAGAACGTTGACCTTACTTTGTGCTGCTATTGGTACCCTCGTCTACATAGCTTTTAATAGGTGAGATAAAGCTGATAAATATGACTTTCAGGAAGAGAGGGCATGCGTTTGTAAATTAAAGAGTGATTTCCTGAGATGTGGAGAAAGACGGGATCTATCAAGGATATTGATTGGGTGTAATGAATTATGTCTGAAAGGAGTTTTTATATATTGGAATAGCAGTCACGGAAGAATTTTGAGAAGGGGTGGGGGGAGGTAGTCAGGGCAGGTATTGCAAAGATGGTTGGTGATTTATAAGATTAGTCATGAATTATAGGATGATGCAATATGGGGGGTTTATACTCCGATTTATACCCGCAGGTCTGACAGAGTTTATGATGCAATATGAGTCACTCGGGTTTTGTTATGAGAGTAAGGACGATAAGACGGTCGTGATTAGAAATAATTATGTTATTAAGTTGGATGAAGAATTGAAATGATGAAATAGACAAATTAGTGAAGCAGTAACAGAAGATAACTTGTTCGGTTTGATTTACATTGAGAATTAAAGTTAGCAAGAATGTGCGTTAAACAACTATACGCAGCAGGTGAATTGATACTGGAAATTTTGGGTTTGATGTTGATGAGCGGGGTTAGTTGGCATTGTGACAAATATTTTAGATTGTATTGCAGAATGGTATTAAATTGTTGTGGATTTTTTGCAGGGATGAGTCTGACTTGCAAGATAATATTACGTCTGGATTCACATGCGTAGTGTTCTTCTTTCTTGTTATATCCATATTGGCTTTTCCTAATGGACCTTTCACTCGACCGCATCCGGCAATATGGAGAATGGTCTTCGGTCTCTCGGTTCTCTACTTAATGTTTTTGAATTTTATCCTGTTCCAAAATTATCAGACTGTCAAATCGATTTTCTTATGGTTCGACCCGGCTTTATCAAACTTTTCTATTGATAACGAAAAGGTAATTTCTTTATTCAATCCTGTGCTGATTAAGCTAGCGTGTGAAAAGTGAGAACATAAAATACTTATATCTTATTTTGAGAATATTTCAATGTTTTTATTACGCCTCCGATTAAATAAATATGCGGCAGTGTTACTGTTTTTATGTGGATTTGGCTATAAATTACCTAGATTGTATTTATTACACATATTTATATGCAGTGGATTCGATATTAAGTACTAATAATAATAAGTATTAAACTGCCTAGCATCGTAACAAACATGCCAGGGTTTGTTCCAAAGCCTAGGAGTTTTTTTACAAGAAGTATAGTAAATATCTGTACTGATCAATGATTTTTAATATTCTATGTAGGAGTATGGAGTGAACTGCTCGCAAATTACAGTTGAGCGTGTCTGGTCTCACGTGGACGTATTTGCCCTTGCTCATTTTCTTGGATGGATCCTAAAAGCAGTGCTGGTCCGTCATGTGGGAATTCTTTGGACGATTAGTGTAACGTGGGAAATCACGGAAGTAGCCTTTGCTCATCTTCTACCGAATTTCATTGAATGTTGGTGGGATGCAATTATACTTGATATTTTTCTCTGCAATGGAATTGGAATATGGATTGGCATGAAAATCTGTAAACTACTCGAGATGCGAGAGTACAAATGGGAGTCCATAAAGTAAGATCTTTTCTGAGTAGTTTTAAACTAAACGGTTGCAATTCTATACTTTTTCCGTCTATTTTTATTGAGTAGTTTTGCATGTTACTTTGCTTTACCAAGAGTTTATTTGATCCTGCAGGACCATTCAGGGAACAACCAAAAAACTTAAACGAGCTGTTCTCCAATTCACTCCCGAGAGCTGGACACCGGTTCGGTGGCTTGATCCAACTGTCAGCTACATGCGTCTTGTAGCTGTGTGCCAATTGGTCATATTTTGGCAAATTGCTGAGCTCAATACCTTTTTTATCAAACATATTTTTGAAACACCGCCGGCCCACAAAATTGTTCTGTATAGATTGGGGCTCTTATCACTAATCGTGGCTCCGTCATTACGGTAAGTAGCTCATTTTGTACCACTTATTGTTGGTAGCCAATTCAGGCTTTTGAAGTTACGGATTTAGCTAGAGACTACATTAGCATTTATGATTCTCTAAATGTTTTGACCTGAATACAAAATCAGCCTCATGGACACTACCCGTTTACTCATTCTTGCTGGATACACGATAAGTCGAGAAAAGGCTTCATACTATAGTTGAGGTTACGAAAATCCCTTAAAAGCAGCATTACCACTCTCGACCGAAGCGCTCCTGGCACATACTGCGTAAAAACTAATGATGCGCGATGAATTTCGTGGAAAATCATAAGAACATGATTCAGAGGTGATATGACTCCCAGCAGAATCGGAGTTTCTCTTTCATTTTAAGGATAAAGGATGATTTCATACCATTTATTTGTATGGCTTGTACATTTCCTCGGTTTAAGTGCAAAAGGGGGATATAATTTTTGAAGCCTCGTTTAAAAGGGGCTATATGCAGCGATCACTAAGTGTACAAAGGAACTAAGTCTGTGCATGTACGTTTATACGCAGAGCCACGTTAGCAGCAGTAGGAGTGCATATAGCCCCTTTTTGCTTTAAAAATTATTAGGAACAGATATGTGGTACTATCTCGCATTGAGGATATCTGCATAGAGACCATTTTGCATTGAAGCCGACGATTTGCTAAATAACGAAGTAAAAGACAGTAAAAAGCACTTGAGTTTCAATTCCGTGAATAGGTTGCTCGTATAAAATGTATCAACAGGCTAAGTTGTTTGGTTTCATGTTTTGACGATGAATGGCAGTTGTGTCACTGCGAAGTTTGAACAAGCGTGCTTGAATTTTTTAGCTGTATTGCTTGAGTGTTGTAAAAAACAATATTTCTTTTTATGTAGTAGCTTCCTAAGGGTTTTAGAAAATTAGCTCTTTTATAACCTTTTTTTCATTTTTCATTTGTGTAGATAGTATACATCATGCCTTGTACCTTATCCGCTCGGGTAAATTGGAAGTGATAATATAAATTGTTCAGGCATATCATGGATTTTGGGCGTCATCCCATCAAAACGAATTCCGCCTTTAATTCGCTGTGTGACACGACTTAGATGGGAAAACTATAAAAAATGATATCGATATCATTGGTATTATTTTGATGTGCAAGCCAGTAAAGCAAAATGTATATTTATGAGTAATCAGGTTCCAGCAGTTTTTATGAGACTAGAAAGAGTGACAGTTAATAGGGAATACAACCCACAGGCTGTTAATCGTCATCTGTAAATGAGTAACCAGTTTTTATTTACTTTACTGTCTTAGTATTAATATTATTAGCATTCCGCAAGAGCAGCAGCAAGCAAATAAAAACTTGATTCACTTTGTATGTTGTCCCTCCATTTCAAACACTTTTAATACACGTAATTTTAAAACATTAGACCTACACTTCAGGGAGTATGCTTTTTTTGAATGCGCTTTTTATAATTCTTTTGAGCAAATGTGAAATGTACATGCCCTCAAGAAGCCGGTATCCAAAAAATGGTTGGATTTAAAATAATTGTTCTAAAGGTCTGTTCTAGGCGATGAACTGCTGTTTAGAGTGCCAAAGTGAGACAAGCTCGGAGTAAACAAAATGAGATTTTATGATGGGGAGATATATGGATATTGGAAAAATATAAAGAAAGCATTTGTACCCAATGTATAGTATATTAACGTGAGTTAATCGTTTCCTTTCGCATTCTCTTACGTCATTCAGTATTGCCATTTACTTTTTCATCAGTTTTATTTGAATCATACGTGAAAACGCAAAGAAATTATATAAAATATAGAGATCTTCAAAGAACTAATTTCAGTGATATCATGTTAAATCATAACATCTCCATAATCCTACAAGTTTTAGTGGGAGATATTATATTCGACAAGTAAGGATGTTGTTGTATACTTTGGTTCAAACATAATTAGCATGTCCCCCATTTAACCAAACTCCTAAATTAAAACACCTGGGTCTTCTGATCAGTGAGCATGTGTTTGCAGTTGTGAATACAAAAACTACTTTTTAAAGTTTATGTTCATGAGTAGGTTGGAGAAATGGCCTTTATTAACTGCAACGCATTGTCTCATCTCTTCTGTCTTGACTTTCATCTTTACTGGAGGCTTATCTCTAAAGCAATAACAATTTGTTGCAATAAACAATTCCTTATCATCACTTATCAGTGTATTTTTTTCAAGAGCTACAGAAACGTATCAACAGCACATTTTCTATAAACCACGCTTATCATTTGCATATGTATGTATAATATAAAGGTTACTCTTGAAAATCGTTTTATACCCATAATTGGTAGGACATTGGAAATTTGGGATGTATGTATTGTCACTACAGACCTTCAATGTTAAATTGACTAAAGGAAAAAGCCAAGGGCTTACAATTAAAATTTGATTAAATGTTATAAAAAAAGCATTGGTGAGTAGTGAGTTTGAATATGGTTTCATCCGGTATGACTGATCTTATTCCACTTCGTCGAACCTTTTGACAGTTTATTATTATGTTATGTGGGAATGTAAAAAAAACTATTCTTTGTGTACCTGCACGCATGTACATAATAATTGCATTAAAAATGTAGGCATTAATTGCAATTGATATGCGTAGGATAACTATGTAGTGATAACCAAGTTAGTAAATGCTTGTTTGCTCTTGTTGTTGTGTTTATTGTTCCCAGAAGTGTAAGTGTTTCAACGGGGATGGAATAACTTCCATAGAATGCTAGCACCGCTAGTCAGAATGAAGCGGAGTAGTCGACAAATCCGCCAGTCGGCAATTCGGCTATCCATTAGGTCGGGAGCTCGACAAAATACCCTCCCCGGTATAGTATAGTCAATAGCAAATTTTTTTGAACCGGAAATTTGATAAATTTCATCCTCGTGTTTGTAGTTGGGATAAATTTTTGAGTCGGTAATTTTCAACTAACTTGTCGGGTAATTTTTAAAAAATTGCTGGTGATATACTCGGCGAAATTTCTGACAGTCGGCCAACATTTTGGGAATTTTTCTCAGGTCGGCAATTTTGAACTTTTCCCACCCCAGTGCATAGTGTACAAACAATGTGATTTCCGAAGCCTCTTCACATAAGGTCTTGTTAATAGGTATACAAAAGTAACAATTGTTAAATGCTACTATGCTGTACAGTAAATTGAGATGGCCTGCCAAAACCATTATTATTACATAGGACATGGCCTGGCTCAAGTCGTTCTTGTTATCTGACAAATAAGGACTACCTTCTTTTGCGTAATTTATTAAGTTAATTCGAGTAGGAATAATCTACAAAATTGGCATTAAATTACTCCTAACAACACTCGCAAAATGGTCATAATGATCGGGTTCAGTCTTTTTTATATCTGTTCTATCTATGTTACTGATATCTATATTTTTTCGTATGCTGTAATAAGATTTAGCAAGGCTATATGCTGGATGTTTATAGTAAAAGCAAAAGCCATGCATACATGCCAACGAATCTTATGAAACCATAGCATTTTCTTAAGCTAACTGCATCCAATTGCTTTGCCATGCGACATTTGCATTTAAAATGTAAACTCGCATTCCATTAAGATACCATGAAAATTTTGTTTTACACAGTATAACTACCGGCTCATTTTTATTGTGCGCTCCATAAGTTGCGGTAGACGTTTGTGAGTGAGCATATGTCTAATTAAGTAACTATTGCCATACACTCCTGAGCAGTAATTATTACCTCCTATAATAAGTTTATCGTTTTCTGTTCTTACCTTGTGAACTTTAGTCTTCTATGGCGCTCCTTATATACTTTATGAATTTTACATTTATATGTGTATCTATGATTTTAAGGCAATATTGATGTACCTTAACATGAACGAATAATTATGTGTAATCTGGTCCATAGCGTACCTTACTCTCAATTAGTTGGATCTATTTGTAAGATTTTTTGCGCGGTTTCAGGTTAGTCATTTCGATCTACATACATACATCCTTATGGAAATCGTAGATGTACTTACACCTACATTTACAAATGATGGATGACTAAAAAGTAAATGCGATTAAGTATTGTAGATTATTCAAGTGTGGACACTAGTCCCTTAAATCCACACCGACAATTTAGAAATTATTTGCAAATATAGTTATCACTTAAAGCCATCAGCCCTGTAACAACCTTGCTTTGAATATTTGTTCAGTCTAATTTGGGTGAATCAACCATAACCACGAAGCATAAATCAATCTGGTTGTCAGGCTAATTCCGTTTGTTTTTCTCTCGCATGTACATATATGCGCTTATACGTAGGTATATAAGTATCTAGACAAGAAATGCTTTCACGTCTTCCCCACACTTCTACAGTCTACTTGTCGAGAGATTGAGATTACATTATGCATGGAACGTTACGAATTATGAAGATTGCAAATTGTTCTTGAGTATATCTTTATTGTTTGGAGGCATACTCAATTTGTGGTTTCAACTCCAAATAAAGTGTCACGCTTGCAAATTTTTCGGATGCTTGAGGGCAGTGTAGAGAGAGAGAGAAGTCTTTGTGAGTGTGTATGTGTGTGTAGAATAGATTGGGACGATAATAATATTATCTCTACTATTCGTATGGTTATAACAGGAGTAGGTGTGATAGGTGCCAGGTTATTAAGTGATGCATTTACTTTTTACATACATACTCACAGGTATAACAATGTTAACTACCTATAAGGTTTAAATTTTTGAGAGAGACGTAGTGGCAGTAGCAAATGAAAGGGAAGTGTTTATCACCTACCTTTATCAAGAACAAGGGAGAACCACATGTTCTTCGACTGTTAGTATGATTGAGAAAAAAAGTATTTGTATTTGAATGAGAGAATAGGTAAAACTCCTGTTTTTCATGTATGTAGTTTATTGTTTTGCATAGTACAGGCTGGATGGTAGACGTTTTTGATTGAACCTATAACCTATTGCTTGTACTATGAGAAGACAATAGTGACGGCAGAAAAGACATGTTCACAGAGAACACGGCAGCAAGGTATCAAAATATTCTTCTTCTTTCGAGTATATATTGTATGTATATGGTCTCGCTTGTTTTCGTGAAACCAGTCCCTATCTTGATGGTGAGCTTATGATGGACTGATGTTCAGGAGATATGTGTATGTTGTCTGAAAGAGAATACCTTTCCTATAAGTTACCTTACCGTAGGATAGTTTAGTGTGTATATGTATATTTATGTAATACGTGGATACTTGAATTTTACAGCAAGTTTGCTTATGGTACCTTAAATCTGCATTTAAACGGCTTGATGTCAGAAAATGAGCAGGTATAGTATACACTTGGGTTTAAAAGTAGGAATATATGGGCAGCAGAAGGATGGGAAAAGTTGTCGGTTGTGTTGTTTGTCCCTCCCCGTCCGCACACGTTCAGTTAGGCTCTGGATGACGCCAGAGTTGGTTGGTCCACACAGAGCTCTGCTGCCCGTTCACAACTTTTCCCTTTGCATGTCCTATCTTCTTCGTCTTCTTCTCCTTTCTGTCTTTATAGTCCTTCAATTATCTTTAATATGGATGATGTGGTACAATACCTACCTATGTTTCGCTTCCATGTTTGCGAGTAGGTATTCAAATGATTCTCTGACTCGTTGTCAGTCACACCACTTACGATTAATTATTATACTTGGAAGATTTTTACTTGCTGTCAATAAGCTACATTCTTTTTAGTATTTGCATGTTTGTTTCCTCCCGTTGTGGTAGACGAACTAGACAGTGCTACTATGTAAGGTTACAAGATCCATCATTCTATGCATATATTCTCCACCCTTGAAATGAATTATTAGTTTTAATAACATTAGGTATGGTGGTGGTGGCAAGAGATATCGAATATTTTTGTATCAAGTTAAATTACAAGAATGTAGATCTGCGCTGTGTTCTGTGTCATCAGTTTTTGCTTGAGATTTTTTCTGTCTTACTGGTTTTGATTGGAGAGCAATTACTGCTCAGGTTGAGACAGAATCAAATCAGTTAGGTAATTCAATAGATCCGCCTATTTATAGACGATTCTGTATAGGAGAAAAACGTTGGTGCTTAAGGGTGAATTTGCGTTTAATCGGGAAATCTAGCTTGTTATTTTTCTTGATGATGGTAATGATGATGGATCCTACCTATAGCTACTAGTTGCTAGTTTTTAATGTAGTAGAGAGTAAAATGTTGGAACCGAGGAACTTCGGTAGCGGATTTAATTGATTCGGCATTTGAATTGATGGGTAATAATTATTGCAGACCTGGTGAATCTAGATTAATCATGAGAATTATAGGAGCTATAGTATATAGAGAGGGAGAGAATCGTTTGAGAGTTGGAATTATCGGAAATTAAAATGCGTCGAGTATACCCCACGTCTCTGGTACTTAATGCCAACTAGCTTTGTAGTTTAAGTATTTATGTACCTACGGGTATCCACAAATTGCACAGAGGCATACGTGTCTATAGGTAGGTAATTCAAAGTTGAACTGTGTTTTTTTTAACTTCTCATAGATACTGAATTTATTGGGAAGGTATGATGATGGAATACTGGTATAAAATGTAATGTTAGGGAGGACTTAGTGTATAGGTATACTGTGGTTGGAGTAGATGAGGTTTCACGCAGGAAGGATTGTCTGTTCAAATGTGGATATAGAAAGTGGAATACTACTGCGGATGGATAAATGTGAAGCATGTAAATTTTGATGTAATTTTTCAAAGTCTGTACTTTCTTGTTGATAATAACTTGTTGAATAATATATAACTGGGAAAAGATGCGAAGAAAAACCACTTGTAAGGGGCAAGTCATCTCACAGTAAGTTGTAATATAAATACCACATTAGAAATGCCGGTGGGGAAACTGTAGCGAACTCGTAAATTAGCATCTTTTAGATGCTCTTCTCCCATGTCTGAATCAGATGAGTAGTGGTGGGGTTTTATATTATTTATATATATATATATCTACTCATGCAATTATGTATTCATACATATAATCAATGAGATTCAAGTCAAAAATTACAAGCGGGTGTACATATTATTGATTGTGTATATTTATTACTTTTGGCATGGCTACTGTTGTGGTATAGCTTTACACAGCGTTTTGTATGCATTAATGTGTTACTAGCCACCATGTGTAGCTTTAGGAGTTTTTCAAAGAAATGATCAAGTATATTGCAACTGATTGTATATGTAACACTTGAGAGTCCTGACAATTGAAGGTTGGTTCGAGTTAACATTTTTCGATTTTTGATTGTGTCGAATGCGAATGGCTCCTTATAGGATATCTGTAGAAATATATGTATGAGTTCGGAGCTCCTCTCGATTTTTTTTATCATGTAGGGTCTAATTTAGTTCACTGTCTTAACATGTTCCTGTGGCTACTGGCGTTGGAATTGTTGCTCCTGGAGTTCACCCAGCTGACCCTATGGCTCGGAGCAGCTTTGTAGTGTAGTGGTTTCATAATAGCCACACTACACACTCACAATTTATGTATTGTAGATATCACATTAGGGGCACTGTAAGTATTTCCTTGCTTACTTTTGGGTAGAATTTTGTGTGTATCTATGTGTGGATAAGTCTATGGGTTCAATAGATATTTATTCATATGATGAGAAGGAAGGTTGGTTGGTGTGTAGCAGTATCATTCATCTCTGGATTCAACCTACCCTTTGTATCAATCAAATTTTATGTGTATTAACGATCTACCCTACTATTAGCAATGGTTGTTGAAAAATGGGAATCAGTCAAAAGTTTAACTGTATACTTTATGCGTGGAGATGATGATTATTATAAGCAAGCGTTTTATAGTCGGTCAGTATGCAGATCAGTTTTTGGGAAGACGATTGGTATTCTTCTTTCTACTTGCCACTTGCTACTACCCGCGTTGCTTTGTTTCAACACTGTGTCGACTTTCGTTTCAACGGCTCACTGAATAAAGTGTTATTAAAATTTTCCTTCACCAGGTTTTTCAAAGGTGTTCATATCTATCTACGTGGAGGAATATATCCGTTAAAGATTATATGCTTCCTATGGAATCAAGTATGCATTAAAAATTCTTATGGAAAAGGATCAGCACCTATTAATTGCATGAGAGGTTTTCTTTTCATTAATTCCTTTAATAAAAACCAAATTGTAAACTCAGTACGGATACGAACTGCTTAATACACACGATTATATGTCTATGTATATTTATATGCACGCAAAAGAGCAATGAAAACTCTAAAACCCTCTGTTTTAAGGAGGAGAGTGTAAGGAAAAAGTGTAGGATTTTCGCGTAAAATTTTGGTGTGGGGTTGTCGTGCACATACGTGTTATCCTTTCTTCCCTAATAGTCTGTCTGATTCCTTTGGGATCCATCATAGATTGGAAGACAGACAGATGAACTAACTTTGTGTAATTATTATTGAATGATAATGAGGAAGGAGTCACTTTTTTATGATTAGGAAGAGTGAGTATAAAGGTATTCGTTATTTCTGCTAACGTATTTACATTTATATTTATGTACGTATGCATGCGGTCTTTCTTCAGAGTGAAATTTATGAATCGCAGAAGAGGTAGAACAAGGAAGGTATGGAAGTATCATGCTATAGATTACAAGAGTAAGTATTATTTGTTTCTAACGAAGGTAGTTAGGTAGTTATAGTTGTATCAGCGAGCAATGTACCGCTTGCTCTTTTTCTGTATTAGATGATTTATCATGCAAATTTTACTTGGTAATCTAAATTCAATTCAATTATTCTCTTGTCATAGGATTTTACCTCTTCTTGATGGCAGTGTACAGAGCTGGAACTATGTGTGCTAGAAGTTAGTTTTTATTTGGTTTCTTATCAGATGCCTTAGCCTTATAACGTTACCTCGAAAGGAGGTGCACTTATAGGGATTTAATTACTCCAGCTCCAGCCATAGCTGAGGGTAGTGGAATTGTAGCTGTGTATGTGGTCAATAACAATTGAGTATTACAGCTAATTATATAGAAATGCAATGATACAATAAGTTCTTATGGAATGAGTTTAAAGGGAAAGCGGGATGACAAAAAAGTTATTTTGCAGAAAGAGTGGAAAAAAGTGGTGGAATAGTTAGTTGGTCGACGTTGATCTTTTGCTTACCATATGACGATGAAATGTTATTACCATAAAGCATAGCCTCATGGCATTGCAGTCCAGTTGTTATCATGGTATAATGTGATTAATAGGTGCTAGTAGTATGGTGCTACCAAACAAGTATCTACGATTGTATATGAGCCATCTTATGCTTATTAATTGTCCAAGTTTACTCTACATTACACTATATGTGATGTTTGTACAGGTGAGTAATAGCACTTATTCATTTGTTATACGCAGCGCGGCTTGGCATATGATACTGTGGCTGCACGGCATATATGGGAAATTATTCGTAAAACCACTTGGTGTCTCTTTTCGTGTGTCTACTTACTTAGGACTTATTACAGACGAGTAGAAATGATTCTAATATTTTGTAAATGATGGAAGTGACATGCTTTGTTTCAATTAAATATCTTGTTGTTGGATATTATAACCTGTGATTCAACGTCACCTACACGTTTTGAAAATTGTCTGACTGGTTCCAGATGTAATACCTCCATAGGGAATACAAAGATGATTTTTTTTTCAGCCGACTGTTTTGCTTTTAGCAATTTGCTTTTCTTTTGACTGTGTAATTTAAGGGGGTTTATATATAAGAGCAAATATGTATTCAAAACAAGCATCTTGGCAAAGTCATAATTTTTTTTCGCTGTATTTCTCTCTCTCTCTCTCTCTCTCTGCCTTTTCTTTTTCCCCCAGTATATTTTAATAATAAAGATACGGATAGTTAAAACGAAGATTGTTGCAAATATTACCGTAGAAAAAGTGTTGAATTACGTTGTTTAATGAAGTGATGGTGATTTGCTCTGCAGAAGTAAATTGACGTGCTCTGCATGAATGAACCATACTGTAAATACTTGTCTTGGTTGTAACAAGTTTATATGGAATTAAATGTGATTGTTTTTGCCTCAAACTTTATGCCTGCGTGTACATATGAATGTGGTTATATACTGGACGTTGTTAAGGGTTTTTGCAAGGTTGTGTGTGTAAAGTGCTTACCTGTAGTTGTAGTGTTGTGCATGTACGCGTAGATATGTGTGTGTATTGATACTGCAAAAAAAGTCGCTGTTGGTCCTCGGCAACGTCTTCGGGAACATTATTATTACATAGGTACTAGTCCTGAGAGTAAGTAGCAGTTAAGGTCTACATATGTACATGTTTGTGAGTTCAGGTATATAATCGTAGGGTAACTTTACCTGTTCTTAAGTTCCTGTGATTTTGGAGGAACTTTGGAGAAGCTAATAGGGATTAGTACTGAGCGTAGAGTAAGGATAGGGAGAAAGAGGCAGGGAGATAGTAAAGGAAGAGTGGAGAAGGATTTGATAAGATATTATGATGCATATGAATTTCTTGATGTCAGGTTTCCTCAACTTGTCTAGTATTAAATACGAAATAGTTGGTTGTATTAAATTTAATGGTAGGTTGTACTTACTGGGTTTGGTATGTATTCATTTAAAGGGAAAAGAGAAGAAACTCTGGTATATTGAAACTCATTGCATTAGATAAGATAGGAATCCGAATCTCTTTTCTCCGTGTGTGCTTGTGTGATTGTTGTGATGCATGAAAGGATTACTAAATTGAATGAGTCGTTTTATTTCTTGGTTGTTGTTTGTGGAGGATTTTCGTTTTACAATGTGATGAGAAAAACAAAACTGGAAGTTGATCTCACTTGCTTTGTTTTTATACTTGAGGGGAAGACCTATAGGTAAATAGTAAGTGGTAGTGAAGGAGTATGTGTGTGTGAGAGAGAGAATTTAGTTTGAGGGCGAATCAATCGGAATGTGTCTTAAGAAAATTACTTTTCACACACACATACACACACTATTGGTAGGATATAGTATCATTGTGATTCCATTGAAGATTGATTTCTTTGTTGAATGATAGCTCCTAATCAACTGGTCATGTTGTATTTCTTGAACTATTGAATTTTCAAAGTCAATTTTAATGTTGTTCAGTATGGGGAGAGGAGTTTATCAAGAATATATTAGGATAGGAAAAATAATAATAATTATAATTACTAGTTTTGATTTTTGAATATCGACTAAGTACCTGCCGTAAAGACTTGAATATATGATCTTATCAGTTAGTAGTTGGTACAACTATGAATACTGGTGGGGCATATGCTGTTGTACTGTCTGCAGGGACTGTTTTATTGTAATTCGTATATATCGTTGGAACTCATTTGCAGTTTGAAGTTGTTTAAAGTAGTAAGTGGCAGGATATAAAAACTTTGCGGCAGGAGCAGCAAACAACCAGTGCATTTTTCACTGAAGTTTACTTGTTTTTTTGTCTGTCAAAACGTCATTCTTATTTCCATAATGGCCTTCTAAGTACTTTCTGGATTCCGGTATAATTACATATTCCTTTGATTCATCATTACTTGAGCATTACTTTACCTCAAGAAGTGAGATTTGAATAATGATGAAGGAATTCATATTGGCCGTTCACTGAATTCTAACTTAACTTTTACGTATATGGGATGAAGAATGCTAAGAATTTAGTACTGTTGAACCCATACGCGACGGATCCAAGAAATGTGCAAATATTTGTTAACTGACAAGTATTAAACAATGTAGGAACGTGAATGTGCATATGTCTGTATGTGTATTTATACATTCTTGGAATAGGGGAGTGATTCATAAGTCGTTGGCTAACTCATGAATTTTTGCGGGTATTGTATAACAACGTCACGGTCAGTATAGCACAAAAGCTATAGGTTTATCTTTCCATCCATTCCATTTTGATAATCCTTTGAACATAGTTTTTTAATGCTCAAAAGTTGTTGTCAGCCTTAGTTTTTACTTTTCCCTATTGTATGTGTGTGTGTGTTTATTTTTATATTACTATTTACTCTTGTAGTGGAAATCAAATATACAATGCCTACAATACCATATATATAATATAGTTGAACTATATATTTTTGGCAATGGACACACTTTTGATAGAAAAAAAACATTTGCAAGGTGTGGTCTAGACATAATTATAGTGTGTGAGAATAACTTAATCGTATAATTTGTTCAAGGTTTTTCTCATATACTGGATCACCGACTAACTTCCCATTCGAAGTAATTTAGTGTAACGTTGATAGATACGAACTGCTGGATATTGTTACAGGTTGCAGCATGATCCTTTGTCGATAAGAAAGTTGCTACAATTGTATTGTATATAGTATATAGTAATTCGGAATTCTTCTTTTAATGTTGTTGGAAAAAGTTTGAAGGGGAGTCATCATCGTATGGATTCATACAGGGAACACGAGGACTGATTGTGAGTGAGAGAAAATGATAGGAATAGTTAGAAATGGTTGGGCAGGCTTGTCAAATATAGCTAATACTTAGCTTCGTTAAAGGTTCAAAACAGTCTACTTAAGCCTGTCTAAGTTACATCATGGCTGGATGGGGAGGTTTGATAATGAAACTTTTAAGTTTGGAAATCTTATAAATGGATTCGGACAATAATTATTAGAGGCAGAGATACATAAAGATAGTGTATAATAAGTCGTACTTACATTTATAGGCGTTACACGTACCTTCATATCCATTCCATGTACCCATAGGAGTACGTAAGTTACGTGTAAAAGTCGTATATAAGGACGCAGTAATTAAAGGAGTAGGAGGTACTGTTTCTCTAAAGTTTTATGGTGATGATTACTAATACTACTGCTACTACTATTGTTGTATAGAGAGCAAATTCTTATATTTTCCTTATGTTACTCAGATTTTTTATATAGGCTGGAGAAAGGGAAATTTAACGAATTTTAAATATTAGGTCTAAATTAAATCCAGGTTTTATGGTAGCTTGGATGGTTTAAATGTACGCTTATTTTGACGTATATATAATATATAAGTATTCTAATAATAAGTACTCCACCTTTGAATGAGGATGGGAAGGCTCGCGTCCTCATCTAGGCTGAAAATAAAATAGTGCGTTCTTTCAAGAGTGTAACTAGGTAGCATTTTAGTTGTGTAATTGGCCTTCATCTTCTTCACCTTCCCTACCGCGAGGTGATGTAGATGTAGACAAGAGGCTCAACTTTTAGAATTTGGTAGATAGTTAGTTAATGTATTCAGTAATAGTGAATGTGTAAATATATGTAGAGATGTGTATGTATGTACGTATATACGTACTTGAATTGTTTACTTTTGGAGCAATCCTTCCTTCATTTGAAGATAGTGACTATAGGTGGGTGCATTGGGATGTGCATACGATGTGAGAAAAGGGCTTTATCTGTCCTCTTCCATCAGTATCACTCCTAACAATATATCTTATCTTTTTCATGGAGTAATTATAAAGTATAGGAGGGAAAATTTTCCAATGATAGCCTTTATGTGTATGCATGGTTGTGAGTATCTTCATGAGTGTGTATACTTTTGTGTACATGCATTTTCTCTGAGCGGAAATGACCATTTCTTGTGTTTTTTATGTGTGTGTGGCTGCAGTTAGTTAGTATAAGTAAACATAGGGCTAAAGACTGGGTTTTAAGTTTTAAAATTACCATACAAAGTATGACTGCACTGTCATCAAACTAACGTTTATATTGGGCTCTTGATAGTTTTTAATTGCAATGTATCATCAAGGGATTATCTTGTTAGCGAATTGCACGTTATGAATGACAACGTTGATGAGAAGTAACTAAGTGGTGAATAAAGGCTTGACGTCCGGAGTTGCATCTTCTTGGTTTTACTATGAAACAGTAAGGCGTGCGTGTAGTATAAGTAATGCGCCACAACTGCATACTTTCAAAGTTATAGTATAGTGATGATGGTGCGAAATGAATGTCAAGTTCAATTGGATTGTCAGTTTAATGACTCTAGGGATGAGTGTATCCGATCTGCTTGAGTGCCAGCAACGATATCCTTTTACACATTTTAAGCATTTTGACGATGACATGCCACGACCGCACGAAAAAAAAATTCCGGCATGCCCTTTTTCTGATTATATGTATGAGATGTGATGTAGGAATATGGCTGAGAGGGACTTACGTATGTATATGTGTATGCTCAATTATGAATGTACGTTTCTCTGGTGTGTTTAGGATTATCCCGCTCGAGCATAAATAATCGAAGGGTTTCCTCGTAAATTTTTAATAAGATAATAGAAAATAAAAAGGGATTAAGGCGAAATCATCGAAAAACTTGTACCAATGATACGGTTTGCGCTATCTGTCTGTGTTACGAGAATAGGATGTCATCATTAGGAGACGGTGGGTCTATCGTCTCTGGCTGGGGAGAATTCCAGTCTCGTTATGTATCCATACTTACATATGTATGGTTGACTTGGGATGGATTAGGTATTAAGTTAGTAAGGAGATACATATTGTAAGGTACAAGGAAATGTAATAAGTGTATGGGGTTGAGTTGGGCCGAAAAACTCTAGAATGGTCCGCCGGTCGCGTTTTGGATTCTGGTTTCATAGGGAAGTTATGACTCTTTTTGTATTTCTTAAGGATGTGTGTAAGGATCCCTGTGTACATTCTGAACATTTAGTATGTGAGTATAGTTGGGGAGGTTGAGGTGCATGCTTTGGGCACCGGTTGCACTTTACCTGAGAAGCCAAATGGCATTGTGGTAGAAGTAATGCAATTACACACGTACTCCCTTATTTCCAATGGTTTTCAAGAACGGGAAAGTTGACGGTTGTCTCCACATGCTATAGAAGTACCCTTGTGTAGAAAAAGTACATATTATATTATTATTATCATTGGGATTGGGGAGATTAGGGTGAAGTTGTACGTAGGTGCTAGATTGAAGGGAACGCGGACTATCTTAAGTCTGATTGAGATACTGCTCCTTCTCTCCGTAGCCAGTAAAGTGTGTGTATAAGTATGTAGATGGAAGGGAATTTCCTTTATACTGGGTTGTTGAGAAGTTGGTTTTATGGAAACGTTCGGAAGGTTTCAAAAATGTGTTTGGGAAATAAAACTTGTTCTAGATTTTTTCGGAGCCATCAGAAAGATCGTGCACGTATAGCCCTTTTTTACAACGTACGTAATACAATCATTTGTGTACATGTAGTATTTCTGTACCAAATGTTGTTCTGAATTTAAACATTTTACTGCTCGGATACATATCAAGTAGTCCTACTAACTGAGTTTTAGTTGATATTTTTTTCAAGAGCATGGAATATAGGTTTTTACAAAAACGAAGTCACATAATAAAACTTTCATTATAGAATGACTCTGCTGCTGTTGTAGCTCTCGGTGGGATCCTTAATGTATGATAATGGGAGAGGCATGAAGGGATTATGCACCTTGGGAATTATGGTGTGTTAGAACTTGAATTAGTCGTTTTAGTCTCTTTCATGGTAGTGATTACATGCTGCTCTTTTCTTCCGAGAAGTATACTCACTCAGATGGTTATCGTGTGGTATTGTTCAATTCATATGCTTTTACAGAACCTAACTAATAGTTTTTTCCCGTGGCAATTTAAAGAAACTTGAGTCAAGTTAGAAGATATAACTTTTATTTGAGTCGTTTATGAATTGGCAATTGGAACTCTCCATGCTGTGATGCGGTTCTACTTTTTTAGTATATTTGTGTAGTATATACATATATAGAAACTAGTATTGTACACCATATTATAAAATTGTGTACAAAAATGTGAAGTACGTGTCTTTAGTTCTTAGTATATGATAACAGAGTCATGAACTTATGTATATATTCGCAAATCCGTGATTGAGCTTAGTGTGTGTAGTAGTCTGGATGAGTGAGAATAATTTTTGATTTGTTCACAGGCAATATTACGTTTATGTGACGGATGCAAGATGCAAACGCGTGGGGACTCAGTGCTGGGTACTAGGAGCTATAACTGCCACAGAAGCTGTTATTTGTGCCAAATTTGGAAGAAACCTTTTGGGTCAAGCACAGATCAAAAATATTATCCTCTGGTTATTGGTACAACTCATACTTTCCTTCGCTTGTATATCAGGCTGCGTTCTATATCATTCCATCAAGGAAAAAGTAAAACAGAACAAAAAATCATCTTGAGAGCTACAGTTCAATACCACTAAATAATTATTGTGTAGCATTTATACCCAATAGTGTTATAGTTCATCCTATATTTAGACATCATCGCAAAATCCTTATGCAATTACTATTTTCGTGTACATATGCATATCCCCGAGGTAAATAGACAACCAAAATTCCGGCGAGCTCAGCTAAAATCCTCTAAAGTACCTCCTTTTCACACCATACTAATGATTGTTAACTCAACGGAGTAGTTGTGGAGAGAATAAAACCTGGTTTTATTGCAAATGTCACGCGATAGTAATTACCAAGACCGAGGTATGTAGTCTTGTAGGTAGTCTTGTATGATACTTGTGAAGTATCATCTGCGTAATAATATTTCATAAGTTATCCAATTTGACTATTTGTTGTCTAAATCTTTGTAATGTTTAATTGGATAATGGATACTACATTCTGATCATCGGTAGAATTGTTTACCAATCACAGCTCAATTGGTAACTACTGGGGAAAGCGTGGTAGTAACTTTGTGTCTGGGTAGCAGTAACCTGAACAAATATATGATTTACCTAGGAGCATAAATAACTAAAGATTTTTTTTATATGTATCCTGCCGTTCTCAGCAACAACAAAAGTTGTCAAGTTGTCATTTCATGTGTCATACCATGGAACATCTAAATACTCGAGTCAACATAATTTATCATTGAATTCAAATTTACTATTACTTAAGTACGTAATCTTAGGCATCTACTTTATTATTCTACTAGAATATTAGTCGTAAATTATGAATTTTAGGACCAAATTTTATTGTAAGAGAGGAAGGTAAACTACCGCATAGTCAATCATTTTTAAAGGAAAATATTCAAGTAGTAAATCCCTTATTTTTTAGCGTATAGTGTATCTCTTACACATTTTTCAAGGATCATCAAAGCTGTATATTTCGTGGTGTTAAATCATATTGTGTCATTACTATTGTGGTAAGAATCGATAAGTTCATGCTGGATTATTATGATGTCAAAATAAATGTTAGGTTATGTATTTTAGTAGTAGTGGTAGTTGCAGTAGAAGCCTATTTCCTAGAAAAGTTTTGTTCAATAGAATTTTGGTGACAGTTATTCTTATGGTTGTTGCTATGTACCGAAGTAGCTACTAGGAGCCTCTAGATTTGGTATGCTTTGATACTGATACGTTTACAAAAGTTACATGGGATGATAGTAAAAAAAATGATAGAATCTGGAGATAAAATAATTTAAGTATGTCGGCAAACGACTAGGCATGCAAAAGATGTAGAAGAGGTGGAATGATAATAATATTGAGGAGGGAGTGCATATAGAAGATTGGAGAAAAAAATTGATAGTGAGTTTGTTCTTGTAATACTCTACAATGCACTTTTACTTATCACTACTACAATAGTAGTTTGTAACAAAGTTTCATGTGTAAAAAGAAGTCGAAGGAAAGTATTCTACCACTAAAGGGATGGTATATGAAAGAGCGGACATGGCTGTGGAGAAAAGACAAGTCAATCTCAAGACAAGACACCCTAATAAAGTTAAATCTCAGACGGTGAACCATAAATATTGTCATTGGACGTATTATTACAAGAATGCTGCTGCTTACTTACTACTTCTACCACTACGGACAACTATAGCAAGTTACTGTGAGCACACCAAATACATACATAATATTTGTATACCTATGTAGAAGGTACATACATCAAAGAAAAACATAGATCTCTCTAGTCCATATTCTTTTAGCTTAACAATATTTAATTCCTTAACTTGAACTATATAGTAGTATGGATGTGTGAACCTGTATGGCATTTAGGGGTGTGTATGTGTATCTGTACGAGGATGATGATGATGTTAATGATGAAATCTCTGCTAGTCCCAACCAACTTTAAAAGAGTCAAAAGTATATATGTATATGTACGCTTAAGCAATTAAATCAACTAACTAGAAATCTGTTCCGTTCCTTTCGGGGAGTCAGAAGAAGTTCAAGGCAGAGTGTAAAGATGTAATGTTTTAAAAAAGCGGACTTGTTACATTTCTCTGTTGCTGCAGCAGCAGCAGAATGATCAAGTGGAGTAGCAAGCTACTGTATTGCTGCAACCAGCATACCATACAGCATACCTTTACCAGTAGTTGTTATGTAGGAGTCCTAATACAGTGATAAACTTAAACTATGCAGGTAGATTTTTTGGTAACTTTATCTATCTACTAGGTTGCTGGTAGAAGACTTGTTGAATCTTTGTATCAAACTCAGCGATTATATATTAGTTTTATGTATATACTTATATATGTGTGTTTAAAAAGGGTTGCAGCCCTAAAACTAAGATTTTTTTCTAGATTCATAAAATAAACCCTGGATTTAGAAAATAATCACTCTCGTATAACGACCTATTAATACTGAAAGAGTACGGAACCGGTATTAGAAATAGTGCATTTAAAGACAGATTGATCAAGAAGTGTACAGTAGAAGCAGAGTAATATTGAATTTAATATGATAGAAGTCTGTGTTTAATCTTATAGAATAAAAATGGAAAATTCTAATATGATATTATGAGATGCTGTTGTGTGTGAGATTTATTTATTGTATTCCAACAGCGGAAGATGTTATTTATATGTGTGTATACATGCTAGCCAGTGCTACCATAATTACCTATAAATACATATTAATGATAATATTAATAGCCAGTATACACGCGTGAGCAGTGTATAAATAGAGTGGATAAAAAGTTAAGTATGAGGCTATCTATAAATTATGAGCAGTAGTATTGTATTATAGCATTGAGAAAAGCTGGAAATTGAAAATAATTTCTTAGTATGACTGGATTTTCAATGGATTTTCTTCTAAGCCCTGTTATAGAATTTAAACTACTTGTTCTTCTCGTGGTCTTGTTGTTGATCGGCTAGTCATGTAATAAAGAGAATTTGAATGGAGCCACTTTGGAACGGGTGTGGTGCGATCTCTATAATCCGAGCAACCCTTTTTCTTTTCCATCGTTACCCATTAGTGGGATCAGCACGCCTTATGTACCATATGCATCTTGAATGTGTGTCCGGAGGAATTTAAGTAGCTTCTGTATATTCAGAAGATCTGAGCCGTCTCAAAGAGTACGAGTATATTTTTGGACCATTTACTCGAATTGGGAGAATGAGGACTTCTGGAATTAAAAGGTCTTCATGAAGGCTCTACTCAGGATTTTCCCGTTCCTGCCTATCGTCTCTCTCCCCCCTAGAAGGTAAATACTGGAAGATCTAGTTTTCATGAACTGATATGGAATTAATCACTGTAAGGTTTTCTTTGCCTTTAAACAATCCTGCGGGCTTTTAAGGGGCAAATATAGATCGCTCCAAATCAACCATAATTATATGCATATATATATACATATATACGTACACCTTGGCTAGTTACCCAACGAAGTAGTAGAACTTTATAGTGAACCCATAAGTTAATTTTTTTTTCACACACAGGAAAAAATGAGTCTTAGGATTGCGTACGAGAATGAAAAGGTAAGAAGAGGTTGATTAGAATATTTAAGGCATAATCTTAGTTTAGACATTGGGTAGTATCTATAGTGAAGGAAGAAAGGTATATGCAGAAGCAGATAGGTAAGGGTATCGTGAATGTGTGAGACAGGTACTCTGGCACATTATCAAGCTCCTACCGTTTCCTCCATCACCCAGTAGCACTCCACGGCTCCCCATGTGATCATCTATCGTATCGACGGGAAAATCCTCTCTTCACCACCACCACTACAACTACCACAGTCTGTAGCTAACTCCACACTACAACTAACTTGTATGCATCTTGTGGAAGCTCACAACAGGTATAGACTTAATCACGCATTTGAGCAGGAGGAAAAGTAGAAGACGCTTAACGATCCTTATTTCATTAGAGATTGACACCTTACCCTGCGAGAGACGGCCAGTTGAGCCACACAGACTACCAACTCAATGGCGAGGAGGAGCCGAAGAAAGGAAGCAAGTTTTTCTGCTTGAAACTTTTGTTGGCCAGTCTTCATTGCTCATAAGTCACCAGCTACAAGTGCACACACATCGCGGAGCATCCAGCAAGGAGATAACAATACCTGTTGATTTCCTTATCATGCTCCAACCGGCATTTTTCCCAGCTTGGTCTTCTTTACTCTCTCAATCTGCACAGTTCGTTCATTCAGTCTAACAGAGGATTCCAGAGGGGAAAGAATTTCAAGAAATTTCAATTGCGTGAGCACCACCGTAAAGTTCCCAGCTATATACACGAAAAATTGTGAACATTACTGATAACAGACGGAGATAGTAACATTGAGAAACGTTTGCTCCTTTGTTCTTTATTGTCCCTTTCCGTACTTACACGCACCGAGACTCAATCATTGGTATTTGTTATTGTGTGAAACCTTTTTCTCCGTCAAAGCACCCGTAATTCTCGGGTAGGTTAAAACAAAAAGTAAAAATCCAGTGAAGTTTTTTTAGCCAATGTGCTCCATCCATGTATTATTTATACACCTTTGGGCAGTATAAAGTTATCTTCCATGCCATATAGCGTCAAGTCAAGACGGTTCTACAGTAAACAATCGTAATAAAAGTAGAGACTCTCAGCAGGGTTGTGAATAAAATTAAAAGTTACAGCCACAAAGAGACAGTTTAGTTGTCATTCCCCGTTCCCAAAGCCACAATTCACAAGTTTGAGTTGAAGGAGGAAGCCTTCGTGTTGTCATAATAGTGTAAACGCACATAATGCTACAAGTCTTGGTCACTTTGGTCAGGTTTGTCCACACTTGAAGTCTAATTTATATATTTGAACCATTCCAGCTGAGAGAGAGAGAGAGCAAGAGGAAAGGAGAGCTCTCAAATGCAAATCCTCCCTTTTAGCATGTTAAATTTCAATTGAATTCTAATGACGACGACATGCTAGTCTTGACCAGGCTTGAAAACTTGTGACATTAACAGAGACATCCATTCAATAGAGTTTTATAAGCTGAGAGGAACATTCTCCAATTGTGTGGAACTTGTTTCATTCTACACGGAACTCCGCAGGGACACAAAACTCTACGAGTAGTTACATATACCAAAATATATGATTATGTTGATGTGAGTCACAATATTGTTACAAGAGAAACAGCAGTGCGAATGAGAAAAAAACTGTTGAACGTGAGACGGATTCTGGAGACTCCCTGGAACAACATGGAGACTTTTGTGTTGATACCCGAACAACTGTCCTTGCAGTTGACATCGGACGGCTTACAAGTGGTCTCCAATCAGGCCGTACCACGAGGTTTCCGATTCTCACCTTTCCAGGGTACTCTCAGAACTGATGATAAGTTAAGTCCTGCTCTCCTGGACCGGGGTAGAAGTGATCGCTATTACTACTGGGGTGGATTCCGGGCAGCTAGTTGGGTTCGATTTTTAAGACAAAGACATGACTTGACACCTGATGTCAATCTCATGGAATTAGTTCTACCGGGAGGACAAGTCGTGTATGAAGTCCGAAGACCATTAGAGTCATGGGAGGAACTGGTTGTATTCTCACCCGAACCGCCCGTCAGCCTTGCTAAAGCTCTTAAAGAAGCCATTTTTGAACAAACGATGAGAGCTTTGATGCTGGAAGTACCACTTGATCTATCCACATCTCTCTTTCATAAAGTGGTAAGTTTTTCTTTTTTTTTCAGGGTCAGTATATCTTTTTTTTAGTACGGTAATAAACCTTTATTCCACGAATTATACTGCTCCACAAAAATAGTATACACATCCTTTTTGAACCATTTCTGCCCTCAAATCTATGTGGGCAATTAAAACCATCAAAATTTTATATAGTTTTAAAAGTACAATCCCATAACACCCTTTTTAATATTTTCCTTTCGCACCTTTCCTCTAGGCTTTTTATTTATTTATTTAATTACACATGAACATTTTTCTTTAATATTTACAAATGTTTTTATTCATGAGAAATATTCGCACACGTGTCAGTCTTCCTGCGTAGCTGATTCGTTCCTCTTATCTCATTACCCACAGTGCAACTTGCATGTGAATGCATACATGCATAGATTTATAAAATATGCACATTAATTCATTCAATCTAGCCTTACTCACCTTCCCCACATTATTATATTACATATACCTACATAGATCACCAGATAATTGACATTGAGATTCATTTTTTCCACGCTGAAAGTGAAAATTTTTGTTCTATATTTACACACTCGAAACAGAGATAATAACAATTTCAAGCTCGAATAGCATTCATCTTGATTTATGATTTTCCCTGTATTAAAATATAGTGCAAATATCCGTGTATACATTAGTTGAGCAGCCAGCCGTGCATACATAATTGTAGCAATAGAGATAACGTATGCAAACGGTAGACACACAAAAACACACACGCTGGGAACCACTAAAATATGAATAAAAACAAAGTTATGACTTATAACTGAAGATATTGCACAACTTTCTCAATTTTTCAATGCTAAAAAATAGTTAATGGGAAATCATTTTCTGTGGCAGCCAGTTCCTTTTTATTGACAGCACATTAATATTAATATCTGTTCTAGATCAAAGCAATAAGAAAAACTAAGCTAACCGAGTAAACTTGATTTTTTGAAAAATTCTTGAAAAAGACAAGGTCTCTACATCTTAAGATGACCACGAGTATTTCCCCATAGCTAAAATACTAAACAACATAACATGCACACGCAGGAAAATATTACCAGACTTTTCAGTTACATCAAATACTATATCACCTGTGAGAAAAATTACAAATGGGAGATACTACTATTAACTTTGTCCTTATAAATTGCTCTGCAATCGACAATCACTTTAAATGTACTCACTGATAGCACTGTATAGACTTTCATTCATACACGCACTATCGACATGTAGCCCCGATGAATTAACTTGTAATTAGCCAACCATGGACCGTTTTATTGACGGCAATGATGAACTTTTGAAACAGGTTTCGACTCTAAATGCTTTGATTAAATCGTGCATTTTACTGAATCAAATCGTCATTGTGTTTGTCAGTTGGTAACACAACGTGCTAATTTTCTTTAAAAAGGGATCGTTACTTCATGAACGAGCAAGATGAAGAAAAGAAAAAAAACTTTTCCAAAACCTGACCGCTACAAACATTCACGATTACCATTCACCATTAATTTACTATTGCTTTTATGAACTCTCTTCTCTCTGTGTATATTATGTAACCATTACCATTTAAACTTTTCCCTGATTATAGACCTTTAAATCGTAGTAAATCTCACTCCTTTACTCTTCATGCTTAAATATCAATAACCTTTTGACCAAACCAAAGCTTTTCCCTTCAGCCGATTCTCACCCTCATTTTGGAGTGAGGCATGAATGAAAAATTGCCATGGAACATCTACCACGGCAAAAACCTTTTTACATATCGTCGGGTAAAGTCCAAAAGGCGCTATAATTTTGTTTTTACCATAACGTTACGAAAATTATAGCGCCTTTTGGACATTACCCGACGATATACTGAGCCATGTCCTACGTTTTCACGTAACTAATCTCAAGTGCCCACAAAATACAAGCTTTTGCTTTATTAGTTGTGGAGAGGTTAAAAATAATATTTTGGAAAACAATTATCGTTATGGCCAGAGCTAAATTGTACTTTTAAGAAGCTTTATCTTGATATCTAAGACTCAATTAATCTTTTTCACAGTTAAAATAGGATAAGTGATTTTTTCCTGGAGTGGATTTTTTTAAGGGGAGAGAGCCTCATTTATTACACCTCATCCAGTGTACCTTTGGAGCCGAGGATTTGAAAGATACTCAAAAGTAGCTATACATACGTTGGATACTTACTGCTTCCAATCTTACAATACACTAAAATTATCAACCACGTACATATATAAGAATTTCAAAGGTCTATGGTAAATAATATAGAGCTGAAGTTCAACAGTTCAACAAGCTTTGTCTTAGGACCTAAATAGGGTTGAAAAGGAAAGGACTAAAAACTAAAAGTGTATCTACTGGATGGGTAATATAATGGAAGAAGCACCTGTTGTTCATGATTAATTTTTTCCCTTATTTTCATGGAACATCATCGTCTCGTCCCATCTATAGCCAAATAGTTCGGATGGAGAATCTGATGAGTGCTCCATTTCACCGCCAATTTTAGCTGCCTCGGTAAAGTCTTCGAAGAGATCGAGATCTCTATTGCCTTGCAGCGTCTGTGCCAAAGCCTTCGATCGACCCTCACTCCTCAAACGACACATGCGAACTCATACAGGTAAGGAAAAAATAAAATAAAATAAATACCTTTTTTTTCTTTCCAGACTAACCCTGGAAACAATATGTATCAATTGCGTGCTGGTGCTCAAACTCAAGTCGTTCTACATCATTAATCATTTCATTATCGTGTGGAAAAAAATTGTTTTCTTTTCAATAATCATTGAGATCATTAGCAAGGTTCTTTTTATACTGAGTCCTTTCCGGGTCTCAGTCCTTTCTGAGATTAGTTCCATGAGATATGATGTGTAGGTATGAGACATAAACGGTCAAATATGAGACGCTACCTCCCTCTTCTATAATTTGTCCTACTCTTTTTTTTGTCTCCCGTACACACACACTACAATTGAATGAATGAATAATGTTTTGTTATACGGACCTTCCTATAATAGAATAATAGGAGAGTAAATATAGAGAAGGTTGAGTGCCGCAGTGCTTTTTTTTGCTTGTCCCCTAGTTTTTTGAATGAATAATGGGCTCATGATTTAACTATTGTTCTGTGCGTAATGGTCGATTGTACTATTTTGTCTGCAGGGGAAAAGCCGCACGAGTGTGACGTTTGTGGCAAGGGGTTCAGTACATCATCATCTCTAAATACTCATCGGCGTATTCATTCCGGAGAAAAGCCACACGAGTGTCCTACATGTGGGAAACGCTTTACAGCTTCCTCCAATCTCTACTACCACCGAATGACCCACGTCAAAGTAAGTGCTCTGTGGTTTGTTTATTCATTGAAAGGCTCAAATCATCAAAGTCTTTCCCCCACCATATTTTCTGGGTACTTAAGCAGTGGGAATCCTCTCGGCTTTATGTAAACCACTAAAAGCTCGAGTGAAAAAGTGTGACTTACCTCTCTTTTTGTATTCATTGTGTCCACGCGCGCGTGTCTGCCTCTACGCATCTATTACACGAGTAGTAGTAGGAAGTTTGTATTTCCCATTTTAAGTCATGTTAAGACACACCGCACTCCTTTTACTATATACAAACTACTCCCCTCAGTACTTATGTGACAGAACCTCTGTCGTCTGTCTCCAACTACAAATTCTTACATGCATCTTACTTATGGAGGAAAAAACACTTTTTCTCCTTAAGGCTAATAACAACAACCGCTTTCTATCACAATTTCATGGTTTCTCTAGTTTTGAAGAAAAATACTATAAGAAAAAATGCACGTAGAGGAACAATGTTGTAGTATTTGGATATAATATTGAATTTTTTCCCTTGTCGTCGCCCTCCTATCCTTATTCAGGTCTTTACGGAAGATACTCAAGTCTATAGACTGTGATAGTAGATTTGATACCTCATTCATTCCTATGGGAATCGTAGATCGTAGGTCGTAGTAAAAGATAGTAGTGGAAGCCCCTGCATTGTCTATAATGCTAAGGTGATACATGCAGTCTAATGTGTAAGTAAGATACCTGACACGAGTTATCCCTTTTTTTGATACCTCGGAAACTTTATGCATACAAAATACACGTATATGGACTTGTCCAGTTCTAAGCTTTTAGTGTGTGTGTATACATTTTATTAGAATTTTTGCGTCGAACCATGCGGGAAAATGTATAAGGCAGGAGACTACTATAGAAGTGGAAGCTGTTAAAAGTATTAAACGGATAGGACTGACTGAGTCGGTCTTGTCCTGTTCTTCTCTCTCTCTCTCTCTTGCTAAGCAACTCCAACAACTACCACCTTCTCTTGGAAAGAGATACATATGGTTTTGTTGTTACTCTCTAGCCACTCGTCATTTGAGGTTCCTTCGGCAACTAGTATATAATAATAATAATAACACGCATGTAGTCTCCCTTTTACCTGCAAAACTTTATGAGCAACTATCAGTTGTGCATATAGAGTTCTCTCTCTCTCTCTCACTACTTCTGATGTTTTAGATAAGAATCAAAGCCCAAGGGTGAAAAAATGAGAGAAAAACCGGTAAGTTAATAATCCATCAAAAACTGAGAAGACGAAGGCGCAAGAGAAGATAGAGAACACATAGCAAAGTGAGTGAGTGAGATAGAGTGAAAAAAACAATCCAAACGAATCTTCCATCTGTTACCTTTATAAGATCTAGTTTTTGACTGCAAATGCTACTGGTCGTGCATTTCTAACCAGTTTTTTCCTGGACTCTACTCGATCCTCTAGTCTCAGTGATCACCCACAAGCATACAAAATAGATCACCCCGAAACGAAATGCCAGCCTTAAGAAAATGTGGAGGTAAGAAAGAGAGAGAGAGAGAGAGAGAGAAAACCAGACCATAAGGGCTTCTTTATTACTAACAAGTTGATACTCCTTATTTCCCCGTAACTTTATTTGTAGGTATATGATAAAAGCAGTTTTATAATATTTCCTATTATTTTTCTTAAACCATGTGGTTGTTGTGGTTAACTTTTAAGGAATCTATGTATATACATTGGAGTATAGAGCGTAAGTAAGGGAGAAGAAGTGGCAGTAGTGGTGGCACGTTGCGTGTATTGATATTAGGATATAAATTTTTTCAAAACACAAATTCTAATATTTTTCACTTGTCCATCTACAGCTCCTCTGCCTTTGAGTTTAAATGGTGAAAAAAGCTCGTAATATCCTTTTTGATGTACGATGGCCTTTCTTCTTCTTCTTCCTTTTTCAGACTCTTACCTTTTTACATGGTTTATGTTGAGGAATAATCATAGGAGGACTGTATATATGTTATTCATAATAGTAGTATAATTTCTATACTCCTGCTATTTTTCTCCTATACTTCCTGGCTACAACTTTTGTGTACTTTTGTATGCTGAGACATATATATATGTTGAGGATCTATGACGACGATGACGACTGGGTAAGTTGTAGTCCGAACGTGTTACACAGAGAGCCTTAACTAAAAACCGATAACAACAAAAGTTACTCTTGATTCTAAAGGTATTCTCTCCTTAGTTCTTTCACTTGTGCATATCTATCTCCATTTCATCCGTCCTTGTTTCCTTACTATGATAATTTAAAGAGAGTTCCTTTCGCCGTCAGCAAAGTTAGTTTAGTTTACTTCTTACTGATGTTACACACGCTCACGCTCTTTGGCTTCTTTATACGGATTTTTTTCTCTCTCTCTCTCTCTCTTTCAGTTTTTCCTTCACTCACACTCACTCTCTTCTCCATTACTTGAGAGGAGCAAGTTTACTTAGATTTTTAAGTAAAGGCAAAAGTGAGTAGCGATATCAATAATTTTCTTTTATACACAATTTTATGTGCATAGTTGATTTTGTTCATTATAACTTGTGAACTGGAGGTGAAGAGCGGAGGAGAGTGGAGCTGTGGGAGATGATACCCGTTGATATGGATTGATCTTAGTTGGATTCCTGTGTGGAGAACGCCTGCATGCATGAGTTTTTTCAAAACTATCAAATCCTATGATGCCAAGAAAGAACTCGAGAGTGAGAGAGAGAGAGAGAGAGAGATGAGAAGAGTGGGGTTTGCTTTTAGGAGAAATGGTCATATATAATATCACAAGTGTGGATTGGAATGAAGTTGGAAACTAGTTAAAAGCCTAGGAGGTGTGCACAATGCAGGAAAATAGTTTGATGCTTCATTACATCTTGACAATAATATTACATGAGAAGATTCAAATAGTTGATGCGCCTTGGAATACAAAATGCTAATGTATTGTTTGTTATAGGGAGTTGCATGTTTTAGTTACTTATACAGACCGAGCCCTCCACATATGTACATGGTACGTATTAGTTAAGTAGTGGACTATACTCTTGTGGGATTTTATGGTATGCGAATTATAATGTAGTCATCCCATTGGCATCCTCTAGCAAACCTTCTGGTTTCATGTACAGTCGTGTATATTAAAGTCTGACCAAGTAATTACGCTTATTGGTAAGGCTCACTGCTGGAGTTTTACAATTAGATTACAACTTTTCCTGTGGTCGAACCAGTAGTTGTAACATTGTACAAATACCGTTTGTGTCTTTCATCTTTCCTTTCCCATCACCTTTTCTATGGTAATGAAAAATTACATCAGGATTTCCCGTAAGGAAAAACAAAAGTTCCTACATTATCTGTATTAAATAGAGTCTGAGAAACATTATTGTCAACTGTGAACAGAAAGGTGGATTTCTCATTATTATTTTCCTCAAGTCTCAACATTATTTATGAGCCAGTTGAGTGGAAGTGTATGAGTGAGTGAAATATCGAGAAATCTTTTGAGTTGCTTTGATAGATTGATATGCCATAAAAGAAAGTCGTTTTTAGGTCCTTCCACCTTCTTGCTCCCGCTCTCTTATGTAATCCCTTGTATGAAAATGATGAGAAAATAAACTTTTCAATGTTGGTGGTTTGCAGAGACCCAACAACAGTTGATCCACACAAGTTGCTTCAGATTTCATTGTAAAATTAGAGACAGCTCTGGTTTCTTTTACTGAAGGATTCATTCTTACTCAAACTCTTTATAAAAGTTTTGCTCCCGCTGTCGATGTTCCCATCGCACGAGTTTTGCTTTTACTTTGAAAAAAGCTCTTCTCTCTGAAAAACTTTTTTTTTATACCAAAGCTACTCACTACCTTTGCCTCTAAATGCTGCTACTGTAACTCTTTGTATGTTATTACTCCAGAAGGATGTAATATGTAACTACCATGACATATGCAATTAACCTAAAAATGTGTATCAGATGGGAGAAAAAAACTATTTTAAATTTCTCGTAGAGTATGGATTGATAGGGAAACAACTACTACTACGACTACTGTCCATATGCTAAAGTATTCTATTTGAGAAAGACAAGTGAAGTGAGGGAGGTGAGGTGGACGAGGACGGTAATTCGTAATTGTCAAGTGGCTACTCCAAATAAGGGCTGGGAAATGTGTCGGTTTCCGTGACAAAACCCGAGTTTTTAAAAGCAGCTCAGGTCGAAATAGACAGACAGGAGGTTAAGTTTTTTTTCAATCTATCTTTCTCTCTCTCTCTCTCCTTATTATTTTTCCGCGTGTAAAAGACTCTCTATATGTATAGATATTCTCAAGGGTTAAGGAAAGAGTTTGGAAGGTTTTCCAAAAGTGAACATGTCGAGTGTTATTTTATAGCCGGTAGCAAGTACCGCCGGAGAGCAAGCATAATGCCGTGAGTAAAGTCAGTAGTTACTTAAGGAACCTCTTTTTTTCACATTTCTTTTCAGCTATGTGTAAAAGTGTATACGTAAGGTTGAAGGGAGTCGAATAGAGTAAGAAGAAGAAGAATATGAAGAAGAAGGAACAGGAGCAAGTTGACTTTGCCTGTAGTGTCTATCTTTCCCTATCAACATATCTTTTACTTTCCGTGAGTATACATACAAGTATCGCCATTAGCTGGTATGTAACTAGTGGTTTATAACGGGCTACTTGTTATTACACAAGGGAATCCTTCACAGTGTTGTAAATGGTTTGAAGATTGATGCATGAACAATACAGGAGGGTAGACATGTATATATTCATATGAATACAGACACACACACACATATGACTATACATTGAGAGAGGGTAAAAGTGTAGCATAACAAGAAATGATGAAAAAAGATGGAGATAGATAGAGAGGCCCAATTAAGAGCCGTCCCAAAACGCGAGTTGCATCCACAATTAGGCCAATTTAATTGTATCTTATTGTGGTTGGACCGCCCGACCCGCATCTTCCATGTACTTTATGTAACTTGCTCCTGCACTCTGCTCTCTCAGCTTTGAGGTTCTTTTGGCCTTTTTCAGGCTCAGCAGCTCACATCAACGCATTACTTTACTCACCATATAGTTGAGTAAAGTCGAAGCTTGGGAAGTTTTACTATTATTATTACAAATTATGAATATATTTTTCATATAGATATTTTTTACAACACCACAACTGCAATACAATATCCATTCATATTGTTGTCGAGTAGATAATGGCTTGCTGCATTTGAATTTAAATGTTGAACTTTTATTTTATTTCAAAATGAAATAATTATTTCTTTCAAAAAAATTTAAGCCTTTTATTTAAAAGTTAAAAATATTGATTTTAACTGTAATTGTTAACTTCTATTTTAAAAATAT
>JAQFXU010000754.1:0-41619 GCA_034693705.1 Spatulosminthurus flaviceps
TGGCTTAACTTATTACAAAAATTCCAACGCAGTTCTTTATTATATCCGGTACACGGTATCTTTGCTGAAAATGAAAACATTTGGAGACTATGATGTTTTGGGCTTACACATTCCCTGTGGATTTACTCTTTATCAGAGAAGAAGTTCAAAGTTATGTTTATGGTACTGTGAAGCAAACTACTGCTATGGTATAAAATGTATAGCATAGCATAATACCCAGAGTTAATTTTTTATTCTTATAGCTATTTTTACTCCATTCTTGTGTCTTCTTAACGTTCTCTTTTTACCGTTTTCTGTCGAACGTCTGTCTCCTACTTCAGGTTACACAATATATTTGCAGAAGTAATTTTCTTTGAAACGAAGTCAAAATAAGACTTACGTTACATGTCGTAAATTTTTCCTGTAGCGTTTAAAAGCTCAAAAGTTGCATAGCAATGTTGTGATAACTGCCTTCTTGTAGAAAACCCTGCTTCAGTCTAAAATACAGTAGAGATACAGACAGACGAGGACGAGACGACGAATTCATTATTAGTCGGATGCGTATTCTTATTATGTAGTTATTTTTATTTTGGATGTCATTTATATCTTTGAAATACTCTAGTATTGGAATCATTCCTTTACGTGGTATGTACAAGCAAAAATTAATTAAAAGGCTGAGTAGATTTAGGCGTCTGTAAATTTTGTTCAAGGAATAACACGACGAAATGAGTATAAGAATTCAAATTAGATGGTGCGAAGAACGGTCAAATGAACACCCGGCAACATGAATAATTCCCCGATTCCCAGATGCATGAAAATTAATGGAATTTAATGAAAAACATGTAACTGTTTACCGGTAGAAAATATTTTATTGGTAGGACTATTGCGTGAAAGTGAAGTAAACAGCACCGAAAACTTTAAAAAATGGAAGCTCAGCAATGACACTTGATTTTAATTTCGATCCTCCAAAAATCCAACTTGTTCCTATAAAAGCTGAACACCACGCACAACATCGACACTGTGCGAATATTTTTGTAGACTGCGATGCGAATGTTGTGAATATTAACAAATATATTACTCCGACAAAATGAAGTGCTGCAAATAAAACTGTGCACTGAGAGTTTACAATTATCAGCAAATCGATTATTACCGGCGTGAACATTACGAACTTATTGATTTCAGTATTTCAATTACCTAAACTTATTTAATCTGAATTAGATAATTACTGAACCAGAAAATGTTAGGAAAAGCATTTTGGACTGATGCTATCATCAGAAATTCGCTAGTCATGTATTTAGTTCTATCAGACCAGTGCACATTAGGTATTTTTGAATAATATACACTATGTAGTATTAGTTTTTCTAGAATCCGGAATATTCGTACTTGTTTAGTAAACGTTCCTACAGCCATTCCTTGCGTCCCTTCTTGGGCTCCCCAAGTTTCTTCAAGTCATCAACCCATCCCAGAGCCTCAGCTAACTTTTGACAACCGTCATCACAATCTCCAAGGACTGCAACATCGCGGTTCTGCTTACTCTCGAAGTTCAATCCTTTTCCTCCTAGCAAGGCGCTAATGTCAAAGCCCTCATCTTGCTCCGCATATTTCTGGATTAAAGCTTGTATTATTGACGAGTTACGCTGCCCAACCTTTTCCCGGTTAATGAGCAACCTTGGACATTTCTTGGGGACCCTAACATACAATTACTTATTAATTAATAATTTCTTAGGACTGAAACGTGGCCAACGATTGAAATATAACTTGAAAGATTAAAAACTACCTTTCAATAAGGGACGCAAACGGCTGCACAACTAAGGAAGTGCCCATAATAATCAGTAGATCGCATTTATCGAAATCTTCCTCTGCACATGTAAAAAATTTCCAGGGCAAGTTTTCTCCAAAAAATACAATATCTGGTTTTATTGTAGTATTGCATTCTTCACAAGTAGGAATCTCGTCAGCAAATATTTTGGCTAAAATTTCCAAAACAAAGTAGAACGATTTTAATCCAACTATACTGAATAACTTTATTGTAAAACAGTAAACATCCATAAAAACCATTTGTAAATACATATCTATATTAATTTACAAAGGATCTGTATAGGCAGTATAGGTTAGGTACAGTACCTTTCATCCAGTCGAAAGAGTATTCCTTATTACAGCTACTGCTAATGCAATGTGAAGTGTAGAAAGTTCCATGTGCCTCAACAATCTTTTCATCTGGTATTCCAGATTTCCGCTCCAACCCATCGATGTTCTGCATAGGCAAATATAATTTATTAAAACATATTATAAAAAGCTCAAAAATCATAATATATACATAAAATTTTAAGCATATTTTTAGGCATAGATTAACTTTTAATCCAATATTGCTAACCATAACTGCCTATTAATGAAATAATTTAACTGCTCACCTGTGTATAATGTCTTAGTAAAAGTCCCTTGTCATGTAATAGTTTTACAAAATAATGGGAAACAGTAGGCTCAAAAGATTCCGGAAATAGTTCTTTGGATAGTACGAAGAAAGGTTTAGGGTTGTTTCGGAAAAAACCAATTTCAAATATAGACTGAGGGTCATCCAATTTATACTTCTTGGTAACATTATCATACAGTCCACTGCCTGGACTTCGGAAATCTGGAATACCAGCAGCTACAACATAGAAAGAAAAGATATAATTACAACAAACATATTATTTTTGAGTTTAAGCATAAACTCTATGTACATCAATGTTTACATATATACAAAAACGAGTTTGCCATACATGTTGAAATTCCAGCCCCGGCCATCACAATAATGTTTTTACATTTTTCTGATTCTATATATCGCTTCACACCTTCCAGAGATGCCTCATCAAGTATCTACATAAGTATTTTAATATAATCCTTTCCATAGCCATTCTCAGCACAAAGTGACCTAGGATTATTTGTGTTATCTCGAAAACTGTTGACATACCTTCATCCCAGGCTCCGCAGGAGTCCCTTTTAAGTTCAATTTAGATAAAAGATTCGTCAAAAATCCACTCTCGTCTCCTTCACCAGGGCTAGAACCTGAAGGTTCATTGCCTGCTAGGAAAAAAACATAATTTTATTACAATAGTAAATTGTCACCACCTTTGAAATATGCTTGTTTGCATTGTTTTCATAATTTCACTATTTATAGTTATCGTTTTGCCTGTTCGTTCATTTCTTCAACAAAGTGAAAATGTAGCTATTCCACATGCTTTCCGTTGAGATAATAAATATTCTACACCAACGATAGCAAAGCAAGCATTTTTATGTAATAACACAATACAAACCACACACGTATATGTATAGACTATCACACAACTGCTGGATAATACTCAAATTAAAGAAACCAGAGTAAATGTAAGTAATCGTGAAGTAAAATTAAAAGGCTCAACTGAAATTGCCCATGTTGTACCACCAAATTGAACTGGACAATGAATTCAAACTTCAAGTATTGCAATTAAAAACGAGAAGAGCCATCAAAGTCCATTGAGAGTGTATAAACTGTAAACTGACAAGTGACAAGAGACGACAGCAAAGACAAGTAAAATGATTTATGACTGTAGTACCTTTCTGACTTTCAGCCATTATTGCTCAAATTGTCGGTGACTGAGAAATAAACTAACCGTACGGCTGCCTCAGCAAACTCCTTCTTTCGGACCTTGTATTGAATACACAAAATTTACGGATTAATTTGTGTACAGAAAAAACAAGATTAGATTAACACTGCTACGAATTTCTTAATGACGACAAAAAAAATATACGCCTTTTTAACCAACAACTTATAACTAGTCATTATAATTACATTTTACATTATTAGTGGATTTCATCCGCAACATTTTCAGTTATGCACGCGTAACACAGAGTAAATACCTTTTCCTTTCCTTAGTAAATACCTACTTCAACATGATGATCATCGAAAATCCAAAACGATATTTATACTAAGTCAGAAAGCATTTTAATTCAATACTATCAAAACTTTCACAACGTGAATTTAACGATATTTCCATGATTTCCGTTATAGCATTATCATATTATAAATTACATTTGCCCAAGAATAGCTCATACGCGCTTATTAAATCCATTCAGATCCAGATATACTAAATCCCTAAGCTTACTTGTTACATATATTTACTTATAAGGAGCTACTGCAACTTTACAATGATTATCAACTATTGGCTATTTTGTTGAAACAGAGGAGGATCTATAGTTTTACTCGACTTCCAAAGTCAGTGCTTAACCTTACATCTTAATATGTATGGATACCGATACCGATGATGAATTCTCAGTTGTTTCATGCCGTTTATTTAAACTGAATATTGTTTCAAGTTGCACATTGCCTTCGCATAACCCCCTAATAGATATAATCTTCCGATACGAAGAATCCCGTAATAATTCATACTACATACATATAACATATAACACTAGTAAACACTAAATATTAAACAACTCTCAATATTATCCCAGTCTTCGGTCACCATACCCACCACAGCTACATCCTAGAATCCGAATTTATTCCCCTGTCGAACCAACTCGGGATGTGTGAGACAGGAACACTAAAATTTTTCGCATTTCTTGTTTAAAGCATTACATTGAATTCGATGACACTCCGCCAAATTCGCTACACTTTGCTTTTGCTTTCGCTCCGGTTAAATGTTAAATTAGGGCTTACAATCCCCCCAAATTCCCCCATGGGGTGAAGTTAAACAGCTTTTATTAATATTGTTGATAGTAGATACCACGGATGAACATACAAAAAATATGCATAAAGATTCCAAACTAAACCGTGGGAATTCAATCCAATATAAAAAATAAACTTCCACCGCTCATAACTTTACGTACATACAAATATGCTCGAACAATCATAATTAAATTGTCAGTATTTACATGCAAATTTTCCAACATGTGATAATAATTCTTACTTTCCGACCCTACACAAACCACCACCCCAGATCTTCTGTCAAAACTTAATTATTACTTATTCTCACCCACATATTAACTTGTACAAACAGTCACTTCCGCAAAAGCAGTGCCAAACTTGTCTAAATCAATATATTCCTTTATAGCAACTATTTACAGTTTAAACCCACCATTATCATATTATCGTTTACATGTAAGCCATCAAATAAAAAATATATCAACATATTCACTATATAATTATATATATATATATATATACGTGTTGAATAACAAAAATGATTATTTATCGGTCAATTTATCCACCAACCTTTCCAATATATCTTTGATAAGAATATTCCCGAAATGCGCTAGGTTGCTTCGTGGCAGTTCCTCTAATAAATGGAAATGGCAGCTGATAATGTACACTTGGAAATCACTTGACAACTACAGCGAAAAGAATTCAATTCAGTGCATGTAAATCCTGTAATAACGTATTTCTAAAAATAGAAATCTGTCAAAATTGAGGATCAGGAAGTAATTACTCTCGTCACTTTTTATTTCCATGTATGTTATTGAAATGTTTTCACAACTATTTGTGTAATAACATACGGCCAACCATATGTACACTCAGTTAATAAAAATCACGTGGGAAAGCTCACTCATGTTTATCATTTCTTCAGGTAGAAATCTAGAATCACAAAGAACAAAAGTTTAATTGCAATATTTCCTGACGCCTTTAAATGTAACTATATATTTTTTTGTAAATTTTTAACCTTGAGTACGGAGATTTTTCAAATTTAGCCTCCGCACCAACTTCTCTTTTATTTGAAATCATTGAAGAGGACTTCGTATATAGCTCAGAGCTCAGTTTGAGTCCCACTCTATGGGGCAAACCTGTGTGTTCGTAAGCACGTACCAACAACGTGAACATGTACATAAGTAAACTACGTAAACTTTGGGTATATATATATATATGAATTGAGGTCTATGAACATGAACACAGGAGTGAGAAAAATACTTTTAATTGGATCTACAGAATATTGAAAAATCGTTGTAGTTTACAGCATATATATATATATATATATACATGCCCTTACTTCTTGACTTCTTGTAATTTATGTTAGGCTGAGAACCAGAACATGGATTTTCTTTGTGTATATGTTAATACTTATTATATAGGCACAAAGAGTGAGCATTTTTACAGACCATATTCATATAAAAAGTTGAGTGCGAAATACAGTATATGGTACTTGTTTTCTGATCAAAAATAAAATTGTAAGAGTTGAAAAAAATTATGCGTTTCAGAGGGTCTATTATTCAAATATGATTCCAGGGCAAGCATTTTTTTTAGGGGTAATAGGAACACAAATGTGTTTGTTTTTCGTTTAGGTTATCGTTTCTCGAAGTTCTTTCTGCTTATTGTAAGAATTATTTTTCAAAGAATGCAAGTGTCTGTATGACTTTGACTAAACCGGTTTTTATGGAATCAAAAGATTTTGGGTGATAATGGAATAAGTACAGAAGGTCCACTTTGACCTGAAAAGAACAGCAGTATAAATACACAACAGACTAAAAGATTTTTTCAAAATCATAGTTCTCCAAAAGTTGGACAAGGGCTAAGAATAAGCGATTATTACAGATAGACACCAAGGACTGTTGACATAAATTGGTGCGTAGGCTAACAACATGTAATCATGAGTACAACATACAACAACATTAAGATTCTTGTGCTCTAAAGATGCAAAACCAAATCTTTACTGGTAAATAATAGGTTGACGCAAAATATTGTATTTATGTACACCTATCATACGAAGTCAATTCCAAGTTCTCCATTGTATGGCACTAAAAATATCTATTAAAATTTTTGAATAGCTTCTACCGCAAATATTTCCTTCGTGGCATTCGCAGCATTTGGTAGTAAGAGGTTGCTGAAAAAAATCCGACCAAAAAAATAATTAATTATTGTAGCTTCATTTTCATTACTGCCATATGTATGGCAAGCTGATTTAAAAAGTAGAGGTTGTGGTGAACAAATAAGTTGTTGAAAGTCATAGTACTGCAACTGCAAGTTCTTACTTCATGAAAACCGAAAATCTTGTGCTACCCCGTGGAATGTAAACGTGTTCTTCATTCCGTCGGAATGCGTCAACTATCTCCATTGCAGCTTCTTTAGGCTCAAGAGCTCTTATTGGGTAAAGCGGACTAAATATAATGCAAATCAACATTCAGTAACAAATGACCGAGTACACTCAATGATAATCAAACATATAGTTTAAAATACCAAATAGTTTGATTCACAAAATCTCACCTAGAATTTAACTTAACACCAGCTAACATTTGAGTCTTTATGGGTCCTGGATACACCGTGGTAAAATGAATGTTCTTCTTTTGTTGATGTAATTCTGTTTCAATCGATTCAATTAATCCCCGCACAGCAAATTTACTAGCAGAATAGAGGGAAAGATTTGGGGTCGAAACATGTCCGCCGAGAGAGCATATTGTAACAACATGCCCGAAATTATTTTCCACCATTTTTGGAAGGAATTCTTTCAAAATCCAACAATGAGCCAATATATTCACGTTAAACGTCCTTTCGATGTCAGTATGACTTAAGTTGAGGAAGGAGTCCATCCTGTGTAAGACCCCGGCGTTATTTATGATGATCGTCACATCTCCAACGTCTTGCCTCACCTATGGTCCATCCCAAAAAGTAAATACAAAATTTTCACTGCAACCTGATTTCATATTTTTTAAGTAATTTTTGAATGAGATTTTACTTGCTCATGACAACTTACAAAAATGTATGTACTTACCTTCGTTGCACATTTTTTAATTTCATCTGGTTTTGAAATGTCAATAGTATAGCCATAAGCTTGGACTCCCATGGATTTCAGTCTCTTCAACGTTACTTCATTCCCTTTTTCGTCGATATCCCAACATACTAAAATTGCATTCGGACAGGTCTCCCCCAAGTACAAACACATAGCTCTACCGATTCCGTTTCCAGCTCCAGTCACCTTATTTTTCATTACAAAAAATATTAAGCTTTTCTTTTGCTCATGCATGTAATAAAATATGTTAAAATTTAAAATCATTCTTAAATTGGAAAATTAATCTCACCAGAACTACATCCTCATCCAAGGACTTCATTGAATTCTGCACGAATAGCCGGTAGAAGTAAAGTATGTACGCACTAAAAATACCGGAAATTAGTTGGACTATATCTTTGAATAAACTTCGGGTGCGGGATTCCAATGACATTGCAGTATGTTATGATTTCGTACGGACAAAATCGGCGTGCTTCAATGTCGCTTACAAAAATTATTGTTTTACTTTTAAAAACTTAAACTAACAATTATGTGATGAGAATACTAGAAAGAATTGACGTGTCCAGTGTGTCAGCGCACAGTGAGGCCAAAATATCAAATCAAATGTATACATATTTGGTTTATGATCGAAAGAGAGATACGGACCGCCGTCGAGATTATCCACTGCTGACTTTAGGTTAGTATGTAATTCCATCGTATACAGCATTTCAACCTCTACAAATAAGATTTGTTTCACATTTTATTTTTTAACTTAAACACTTAAATACATACTAAAGAATATGACAACATCCACAGGCCAAGGAAACATCGTACATATTGCTAGATGTTTCCTACAATAGAATATTTCTGACCTCATGCAAATGACTTTTTACTTATGCATAATATATTTTCATAGTCGCAGTACTCATACCGAAAGCAAGCAGCAAGCTTAACATGCATGCAGTATAAATAAAGAAATAGGAACCGGCTTAACCGGTTATTAATCATTTTATACTTACGAGATTACAGGGAAAATTAATATACATAAAAGTAGTTTGTGCGGTAAAATGTATAGTTTGCAGTATTCAAAAATTATTTATGTCATTTTTATTTTAAGGGTCTGTTCACCTAGGAGCAGCACATTTTTTCATGGTAAATTGGATCATGGGTGGGGGATTCACTTTGATTAGAGGAAAATATCAGCCCAAAGTTCTCCCACCTTTAGAAGAATTCCCCCTTGTACTAGGTAGAGAACCTACAAAAAGTGGGCATTATTTGGTAATAAAACTATGCCATAACAAATCAACTTAAACTATTCACCTTGCAAAGACAAAATGCAATATTTCGAAAATCCCAGCAGGTAATCAGCCATCCAAGCTTGTAAGAAGGTAGGTATATAGCATATTATTGCTAACAATTAATTAAATGATATTTTTGAAGTGCACACATGCATAACATGAATCGTATCTTCTAGCTTACTATCTAAATGAGTCTAATATTATGAAAGCACTTTCTGTGGCATGTACACATTAAATTGTAAGAGTTAATAATGCTGCTTGGTTAGATTATTAGATTCAAAAGAAGAGCATTTAATTCCACCTGCATATTGCAGGAAAAAAATGCGCCTTTCAAGGTTTTATAGGAAGGAGCAATCTGTAAAAATGTGGCGTTTTTTGCCACTGCAACCGTACTGATAACGTCATTTTACTTCATTTACTTACTAACCATTTTAAAAATAATTCCCTTTTAGCTATGGATGATACGCTGTATGTACACACACCAATGAATGATGCAGAAGCTTTGTGTATTTGATTTGACTTTGTTACTCTTTACTTCGTATTTACACAGGTACTAAGGTATCATGGGAAGAAATACCAATTTCGTTGAAATACATTAGGTATACATGTAAGTACTTATGTATTTAAGCTTGAAAATTTTCTACATGTCAGTAACCAATCAAATTTTAAGGATAAGCTAAACCTGATGTCCTTATTGACACTCGCATGTTTACCATGACCAAAATTTTGTTAAAGTAATGGTAAGGAGTAGGATTTTCCTGATAAATTACTTGTTTACATTTACATGGTGTTAAAATAGCCACAATCTTGATTTAATTTGCTCTTCTGTCTAACTCATTAGCATTATTTAATGTGAAAAAACATTATTTTCAAGTTGTCTTGGCATTTATCATTTGCTATTTCAGGGCCCGTGTGTCAGGGAGGCTGTGTGTGTCCTACATTGTCTCCAAAACTAAAGAGGAATAGCTTTAAGATATTTTTCCGAAAAATTATGGCCTCAGGATACTTATAAAGGTCTTGGAAAATATTTTAATTGCCTGAAGGGAAAAATTTAATAACATTTTTGTTTAAAGTGCAAGACAATTTGTGCCAAAAACATATTCTGAAGTTTCTGCTTTAAGGGGATCCTGCTGAACAGGAACACTTTTCAGAAAATTTTATTAACTAACGGATTCGAGGTGATGATGTTGATGATGATGATGAGGATGAGGATGGCAGGGCGGGGTTGGTCGTATATGCACATATTTGTTTTACTGAAAGTTGCAAATAATTTGTAAAAAAGGCAATCATTACTTTTATTTGCTATTTAAAACAAACTTTACTGAGAACATTCGCATCAGCAATCAGCATATGCGGATGGCCTAATAGCTTGTTAACATATAAATTGTACAGCCCCGCAAAGAAAGATTTTTGGATTGAGGCGTTTGAAATTGGGATTTCTTAAAATTCATTTTCCCCAATTTCATCCAAATAGAAAGTTGGCCTAATTAATATAATCGAAAACATTATAGATATTTTATGCATTGCCTTCCATTCTTATTGCATGCTCAGAAGTATTGCCACTCAATTGCAGCTTATTGAACTTTAAAATCGCAGTTATGAATGTTATATATGACGAACTCTGGAGATTATTTAATCGTGTAAATTTTTGTCATCCCTAGGTTTAGGCAGGTCGTTTTCAAGTTATATCAAATAAAACATAAGTGTTTACCATTCTACTTTCTCTCACCTTAATTTGTTGAGATTGTAAGATTGACATAATACTGCGGATGTCATGTATTATAAGACGGTAAAAATTATAGGTTGATCCTTTCAAGTATTTGTTTATCAGCATGAGAAATACTTGCATGAATAAATATTGTATACAACTTATTCTTGGTTGAAACTGGTTTAAAATATTTTGAGTGACTTAAGTTGCCTTTCACTTTTATTGGGATTAATATTTTTCTGACGAAAATCTTATGGGATGAAAAGTTTTTGAAATAAAATAAACTTCACGACTTTTTTCTGCACGAATCCCTTGGACGAAAATGCTCAGTTACTATATAAGGTAAATTTGGTTTGTATTTTTTGCACAAATGAGCAAAACGTCTTTCATGGCGGATTCGCTTTTCTTGCTTTCTTACGATGGGCGATGGGAAAAAATATCCGACTATTGGAAGTCCCAATTTTTTTGGAAACTTACGCTGGCATATTTTGTTGCATGCCAGCATCATTAGATTTAGTGGTTATTCAATCCGTTTTGTCCATGATTTGCATAATGCACAAAAGTATCACGTCACCTGATTCAGAAATAGCTTCTGCTTCAGAATGAATTAAATTGTTGAAAAAGTTTACAAAAAAGAGGATTTCCAACTGTAACAATATGTCTCGGAAACATAATATTATCTAATATTTTAAATATTTTATGGCATGGATGCTTTAGGATGTTACATGACAACAACGCACATAAATAGGATTTTGAATGGAATGTGGCCACTGAACCAGATAAACCAGCACACTCGACGTATTGGGTTCACTGAATTATCGGAATTAATGCAACTATCGCCGAATAACGTGTGACATGTAGTCTACTTATTAATTTGGCAATTTATTTGTTTTAATGACCTCGTAATGTAAAAGTGTACCTTTCGTAAACATTTGATGTGCTAACGTGGAATTGAGCAACGTAGAAAATGGAATCGATTTTTATCTTCACGTCGATGCCTCGCATTCAAGTCAGTTATGGAAACCACCTGTGTCATGTAAGTACTTATGAAGGGATGTTCCTGTTTGCTCTTGATCCATTTTCAATAGCTCCTACTGCAAGCATTTGCTTAGAAACATTCGTGGCGTTTGGTAGCAAGAGGTTACTGCAATTTAAAAAATATGGTTTTAATAAATTAATTATTGAAATTCCTTCACGTGTATCACATAGCGCAGTAAGCTGATGTAAAGTTGAAGTAAATAAATTCGTCAAAACATTTACTATTTTATGGCAAGTTCTTACTTCATGAAAACCGAAAATCTTGTGCCACTCCGTGGAAGGTAAACGTGTTCTTCATTCCGTCGGAATGCGTCAATTATCCCCATTGCAGCTTCTTTAGGCTCCAGAGTTCTCATTGGGAAAAGCGGACTGCACAAAGAGGTCGAATACCAATGAAAATGGTGGAAATGAATCATATGTGTCTTAAAATATCTTATATCTTGATTCACATAATCTCACCTAGAATTTAACTTAACATGGTCTAACATTTGAGTATTTATGAACCCTGGATACACCGTGGTAAAATGAATGTTCTTCTTTTGTTGCTGCAATTCCATCGTAACAGATTCAATTAAACCTCGCACAGCAAATTTACTAGCAGAATACAGGGAAAGATTTGGGGTCGAAACATGGCCGGCGACAGAGCATATTGTAACAACATGCCCGGAATTATTTTCCACCATTTTTGGAAGGAATTCCTTCAAAATCCAACAATGAGCCAATGTATTCACGTTAAACGTTCTTTCAATGTCAGTATGACTTAAGTTGAGGAAGGAGTCCATCCTGTGTAAGATCCCGGCGTTATTTATGATGACTGTCACATTTCCAACGTCATGCCTCACCTGGTCCATTTAAATATCGAAATACACTCAATAAAATCTGATTTAGTCTTTTTTTTATTATTACTCAAATGAGATTTCTCTTGAGCTAAAGACACTACTTACAAAACTTTATCTGTATGTATGTACCTTCGCTGCACATTTTTTAATTTCATCTGGTTTTGAAATGTCAATAGTATAGCCATAAGCTTGGACTCCCATGGATTTCAGTCTCCTCACCGTTGCTTCATTTCCTTTATCATTGATGTCCCAACAAATTAAAGTTGTATTGGGACAGCTCTCACCCAAGTACAAACACATAAGCCTGCCGATTCCATTTCCAGCCCCTGTTACCTTTTTCCATGATAAATAATATTAATGTTTTATTTGCTTATGCATGTAATAATAATAAAGATGTTAAAATCATTCGTAATTTCTCACCAGAACTACGTCCTTATCCAGGGACTTCAATGAATTTTGAACGAACAAACGGTAGAAGTAAAGTATATACGCACGAAAAATACCGGAAATTAATTGTACCACATCTGCAAATAGACTTCGGGAGGTTGATTCTGAAGACATCGTTTATTGTATGATATATTTATAATGGACCAAACTGACGGGGTTCAATGTCACACATAAAAATTGTACTATTTTTAAACTTTGTAATTAAATTGCTTATCTCAACTTATAAGTGCTGGAACTTGAATCTCACTCAAGTACTAATTTTATGAAGAGTGTACTTGTAAAAATTGAGGTGTCCACTGCAGTAAAAGACATCAAATTTATGTACTTGATAATTGAATGAAAGATACAGGGAAGCCGGTGGTAACCCTCGCTGCCTTATCTAGTGCTTCCATTACAAAATTATTCTATTCATTTGATAGACTTGTCTAATATTTCATTGCAGGTACATAACAAAAAATGAGAAGATCAAGAGGTCAAGGAAAAGATCTGTGGATAGAAACGTTTCTTTGCAATACAGGGTTCCACAAAATGCACCATTACTCCATTACTTTTTTATTTGCCACGCTTGTACACTAAAGCAGGCAGCAAGAAATCAAGAAAAATGACTCAAAATCAAAATAGAACCAAAATTGAACATAAAATAATCGCAGGATAGAATCACAAAATGCGCCATTGCTTTTTTGTTTTCCTAGTTTTTACAAAAGCAAGAAAACAAGTTAAATGAAAGAGAATCAAAATAAAACCAGGATTTGGTTTAAAATCCGCTATTAATAATTATGTATTGGCGGCACATTTTGGTAAAATACAAAAGTATATTGTGTGCTGTAAAATAAACGGTTTCCATTATTTTATGAAAAAATTATTGCTTCTGATTTGATTTTTGGTGATCAATTGAAAAATTTCTATTGAATAACTTGGGGAGTAAAAGTGTAACCAATGCAATGTATGCATGTACCAGGGGTTGAGTTAGTGTGATGGCTTCATTCTGAAAGAAAAATTATTTGTCCACAATGTAATGCCCACATAAATTATTCTACAGTAACGTTGAGATGAATATCCTATCCCCCCTGTATACTTTTAGTTACAGAGTAGAGAAATCACAACTTTTGGGAATTATTTTGTTGTAAAACTATACCAATAAAAATCACCTTGATCTCGCACTACGAACGTTGTGACGGATGCCTTTTTTACTTGCAATTTTCATGTCCTTGTAAGCAGTTTGCAAGCCATAAAAATATGCCTTTCAGAGTTGCGTACTAATATTCGGCAAAAACGCGTTGTTTTGTGCAACTGACAGAGAATGGCCTGATACTTTCCATATTTTTAAAACTATTTAATTTCCCTTTAGCTATGGTTTTAGCTCACGCACGAACAATGATTAATATGGAAGATGTTTGCGAATTCCTTAATGGAATTGAATGCTCTGTAATTTATACAATTATGTGTACCTTTTCAGGTATCGTAGCAACAGATACAAATTTAATTGATTAAAAGTATTTTAACCTAACATAACAATTCCTGCGAGTGCTATTTTACAATCAAATTGATATGTCGTTATTGACACTCACATTTTTATCACTAGCAAAATTTTGTTAAGCTGGAATTTTTATAGTATGGAACTTGATTAAAATGGAGTAAGTGATTTGTTTACATGATGACCTTAAATAGTGACAATCATGACTTTATGTGCTTTCGACCTTCAATCTTGCAGCAACTACTTCGGCAAGGAAAACGCCCAAATTACGGTTTTAGGAACAAGTATTTTTGACCACGAAATAAATGTTCTTGAACTTCAAACTTCATGAATTAGATGATAATTAATTTCCAATAAATCTATTTATTTTACTGACTGAATCTATTCATTTTGATTCTTTGTGATTACACATTTTCAAAAAATCTTATTCTGAGAAAATACCATTTTCCTATACGTTCCAGCATTTTAAAATTTAAAGCGTAGTTTATAGTGTAGTATGCTATTTTACTGTTTTTTTTAAACTATAAAGCATTGTAATACTTATTACGAGGGATTAAAAAGAGCATGACATGTTAAAATCATAAATAAAATAGTTGTCGCGTATTTTTCCATATTGAAAAATAATGTTCCTTCAATTTAAAATCGCATTTACACAAACATGACAAAAATGTACGGATTTCTTAATTTTTAGAAAAAGTTTTTTTTCCTAGGTTAAATTATCAGTTGTCACCTTCATCGGATTCTGAACGCGTGTTATCATCATCATCATCATCATCAAAATCAGTGCTGTCACCAACAACCTCATCTAGAGAATCCTGAATAATTTCTGTGTTGCTTTCATTAACGTAGGAGGATACATTTTGAGCCGATTCATCACACATATCTTCATCATCAGTTAATTGCAAGTCCCTCTCACTTGCAGTCTCATTATTGTCGTCAAATCGGCTCCCATCGAATTCACTAGTTTCATCTGGCCTTGGAGTATCATTGTGTCTGTCAAAATCACCGTCATCTGAATCTGAGAGTCTTGAGGTGTTTTGGTTTACAGGTGGAAGCTTGTATTCTTTTGGTGTAGGAATACGAGTAATTTGTTCTTCTTCCTCCTCACTATCGTCTTCTATTTCACTACTTTCGTCATCGCTGTCTCCATCATCACTGCTTTCTTCACTTTGACTCCCGTTACTCCCGTCTTCAAGTCCCTTTGCCTCGTCGCCTTCTCTGTATGAAGGATCTTCATCAGAGTCATCCTCCATATCGGCCTCATCTTTGACGATTTTGGGATTATAAATTTGGTGACTCGGATTTGATATAGAGTCCTCGATATCTTGAGGGTTAATATTGGAATCCTGCGCATAGCTTTCATCAGAAGTAACTGATTCGCCGCTAAGAGGTTTTATGTTATATTTATGTTCGGATTCTTGATCAACGGATTCATTGGAGTACGAAGTGGCTGCAGATGAATCGTAGTCGTCCTTATCAGAAGCAGCTACAAGATTTGAATCGGTGAGATTACTGTTGTATGATACTTCGGGGATGTCACTCAGTTTTGTTACATTCTTAAATAAACTTTGCTCGTGTCGAACTTCCTCTCTCTCAGTTTTTTCCCAGTCTTCCTCCTCATCAGATTCCGGATGTTCCGATATTGAATCATCCTCGCTGTGTATCTTATCTTGAGATGTCAGCGCGAACTTATCCTGAATGACAAATTTGTCCGAATCCAAAGAGTTATTGATTTCTCCTTCAGAATCAGAACTTAACTCTGCTGCTAACTGCAAGCCCGTGAGGGACTTCAGGACTTGCTCCTCTGATGTGGTCGGAACTTCGACTTTTGGAGCCTTCTTGGGTTTTGCTTTTGGCTTTGCTGGTGGCTTCGACTTGGCTGGTGGTTTTCCATTCGTAATTTGGTCCACCCGAACTGGTTCTGGTTTCACGTCAGGAACTGTTGATGCAGGTGCTGAAGGTACAAGTTTTTTGGGTTTGGTGGTTTTACCGAGCTTGAAAGAACCACTCAAACCCGAACCGGATACTCGAACCAATTGTCCTTTTTCTAATAATTTATCCAGACCTTTCTTAAGGTGAATGCTACTCTGTGGAGTAATATCAACGGAATAAATAGTTGTGATTTGCTTTTTAATAGCTTGCATTGATGATCCCTTCTTATCATCCAAAGCTGTCGCTGCTCCCAGGATCATAGCTTCAAAACTGAGCTTCTTTGTGGAGTTGGGCTGGGTTTCATCATCATCAGTGGAATGTCCCGGAACATTTTGGGGGGCTTTTTTGGGTTTGCTAGAATTTGTTTTTAAAAAATTGAAAATTTATTATAACCTAAAACCATTTTAACTATTATATGCACAGTAGATGTATATTAATTGTTTCAGCGTACCTTATTTTCACTGCCACAGGTTTTTTGGTTGTAGCATTTGCTTTGGAAGGAGCCTTTGCTGTTGTTTTTGTGCCTGCAGCTACTTCGACTTTTTCTTCGGGCTGTTCCAATTTTCTACAAAGTAACACGTATTTGACCATGAACTTACTTCCGTATTGTACCATAATTTAATTGCATAATTAAATTTTTAGTTACATTTTTAGTACGTGGAAGTAAAAATCTTACGTTTTTTTCCCTTTCACTGGTGCCTTTGGAGGTGCTGCTTTTTCTGTTTTATTACTGTAATGTAAAAACATTAAAAATATTGATGCTTTCGATTCATCACAAAATTGCAATTTCAATAATTAACCCAGAACATTCCACAAAAAATAAGAAAATAGATTTGGAAAATAATAACACCTATACCTTGATTTTGCCTTTCCTGGGGCAGACTTTACATCTGCTTTGGCTGCTGCGGCCTTTGGAGCTGCTTTGGCTGCTGAGGCCTTTGGTCCTGATTTGGTAGTAGTCTTCGACGCTTTTACTGCTGCGACCTTTGCAGGTGCTTTCGCATCTGTGGGGACTGACTTTGGGACTGCTTTACTGAAATTTCCAAAAAAGTAAACAATCATACACATATTGAACAGCATTTCCGTATATAAATTAAGTAAACACTGTTTACACATTTGTAATAAAACCTCAAAACAACATATAACTTTCCTTAAAATATAAAAGCTCCTACGATGGGTATCAGTAGTTCGTTTACCTCTTTTTTGCTGCCGTCTCTGTCTGTACTGGAGGTTCAGCTACTACCAACGCCGCGTTCTTTTTAGCAGGCATGATCTTTCACCTGAAAATGATTTATTTCAATTTTTTAAGATACTGAAAGGTAAAAAGTTGTCTTGAATGCTGGTGACATTTTTACATAATCCACATTACAGATGCCTGTATACGTCCATTTTTACGATAATAAGCCACCCCTTTGATAGCCTGAGAGCTCCATGTACAAAGAAATTAATTTAATTACATAAAAACATACCTGTGCAATCAAAGGATGGTAAGGAAATGCTTTGAATAGCAGAATTCAATAATTGTAGTCGTTCTTACATTCAAACAAGCTACAGTCACTACGTAAAATGTCGCTAGGTTTAAAATCTGAAAACGACAGTCTGTTTTTGTCACTTCTTCATATAAAGGTCTTGAAGATATTGTGAGTTAAAGGTAAGCTATGAAACTAATTTGATTTTGTATTTACTTAAGGACTTTAATCTTCAACTACAGTTGATATAAGGGCTCCATATGGGAGCAGAAGAAAGGCGTTACAATGGGAAGCGACATGAATATGAATGTCCGTGATGTTAATATTGGCGGTGATTGAACGACAATGTAGCCTCTACACTGTAGCGTCACTTAAAATTAGCTTTCCCTTTAGCGTATGAATTTTAACTAATGTCTAATACATATTTAAGTATCACGGTCTGTTCACAAATTGTCGGTGAAAAAATTATATGCAATTCAAATGACATTTTAACTCACTGAGAATTACAAGTGATTCCACAACACAAATCTACGTAAAAGCCAATTGTAGCGTAGCAGATTCCATGACTTTCTTTTGTAGAACTTTGAAATAAGATGCAAAAACCTTGTTTCTCGTGCCTTGGTGTTTTTTAAACTGACCATGAGATGATGAGAAATTTGGGGCATAAATAATTTGAGAGTAGGCGAATATTTTGATGTGAAATAGTAATTTTTCTCGGTCACAAATTTTATGAGATGCAACAGGGCTATGCAGGTACTACAAGGTACTAAATAAACGATCTGAACATGATACACTGTAAAGTAAAGTGTATATAGGTAAGACAAGATTTGAATGTCTGCATAGATAAAGCAGTGAGAAAAATCATATATGAAGATATAAATGGTATTGCTTGAATAGTCTTTGCGTTTATTGCGATTAAAATAAGTATATTCTTTCTATAAAGTTATTTGAACTGACACTAAAATTTGATTTGTTTCACATGGAATAGTATCGTGAACGTGAACTACACAGTAATATTAGTACGGATTTATAATTTATTATCACAGTGACTTAGATAACCTATACATATTTCAAAGTGCATTTACTCTTAACTTAAGTATATTCTTCATTTTTTGCTCCTAAATTACCTAAATTGTTAAATTACGTTGTGTTACGCTAAAAAACTTACATTATTGGGGTACGCTACTCATATACAATTTATTTTACATATGCGTCGATTCTAGTTAAAATAAAAGATGATGAAGTGAAGTAAGTCATTTCACGGCAAAATACAGAAATTCAAATCAAAGCCTATCATCGTGTTGCATGTTGCATTGGCTAAACGTTTCAAAAGGTGATGATTTCTTCTTGCGGCTTATTGTGGTTCTGCTTCTTGGTCTGGCTTTGCTTGTGAATTCTGTTGCTTCTGTTGCTTTTGCTTCTGTGCGAGCAGGTCACTACCTTTCACCTTGTAGCTTGTCTTAGTACCGTCGGTGTTGATGTCAATCTCAGCCGTCTGCTTATCGGGATGATGACCTCCCATTAAATCGGCTTCATCCACAATCTTAGTTCTGTAATAAAATCAAAATTAACTATGATTAAAGGTTTTCAAGTTTTAAAGAAAATATTTTACACTATTTAAGGAATCTCCATTTTTGAAAATTGTATACTACCATCAGTTTTTTAAAGTAAATAATGAAAAAGCTAAAAGGTCTTTCAGGAGTACCACGCTGGAGTTTTAGCATCAAGATTTTTCGTGTAAAGAATATCTACTACTGTATTCGATACAAATTAAATGGAAGGAAAATTATTGCACTTACGATATAACACGGAACCCCTGGGCGTCGGCAATGTAGTTGACTACTTGCCACTGCTGAGGGCCGTAAGGATAAGCATACATTCCAGTCATCGTCCCGTTATTCCAAGATTCCTGTCGGATCTGATTAGCTCCTTGAATGCCATCCATTACATTGTAATTGAACCTGAAAAACAATTTTCAAAAATCACGAAAACTATTAATCGCCCAGATTCTTTTTCAATTGCAATTCTCACCGCATTAACACATAAAAACCACATAAAAGTACGTAGCCAAAACACAAGAAAGGTAATTTTGATGTGTACTTACTCTCGCGGCTGAGTAGCTGGAGCCCAAGGGGCTTCAGTTGTCAGGGTGTTGTCCTTTGTCCCATCAGATGAACTTCCGAGAAACGGAGAAATAGCACAGGAACTAAGTCCAATGAGGAGGAAAGAGATTGATGCAATCTATAAAGTAGTAATAATTAAAAACACTTCTAAAGTTTCATGCAATAAATCACAAAATATAGCTCTAATTAATATCTTTGAACAGAAGAATTAATAATTAAATACTATAGACCTACCTGGAAAACAGCCATGATTTTAAATTGCTAAAATAAACGATAAAATGGTTACAGTTGGCGACACAAGGTTCAAAAGTTAATGAGAGTGGTACAAAACGTGAAAAACGACTAACAATCGTATCAATTTCTCACGGCCTTTTTAAAGCTTTAGTTTAATTTGAATAACATTTAAGAATGTCGCCATGTTACAGATTATTGCAATAAATGAGTGCACATTGCACATGATTAAATATTACGTGCTGCAAAAAAATAGAGACATCCAGTCTTCTCTCCTTCCTGGGGTTGCGGCTATTTACTTACAATGCAAAATTCTTTTATAAGCAATTGACACTTTATCCTGCTGTTATAAGGGGCTGTACTGAAGAAAGTGACACAATCGTTTGCATAATTTTATTGCTCGAAATCTTTATTTTTCATGCCTCAAAATGCAAACGGTCCCATTCATTCTAAGTAAAAAGAACAGTATCGCATGAATCTTCTTATTTCAATGCATGTACTTTTTTGTTTGATTTCCTTAGTTTATTTTGTACTTGGCAAAAATAGATTTATACGTATATAAATATGTATAGCATATATATAGTCGGGGGCATGTAGCCCCCGACAGAAGCAATGGATAGCTAAAATTTGATTAAAGAATACGAACATTATTGTAAATTAAATATGGATTTGTTGGATTATGATTATTGGGAAACGGAGAAACAATCATCCTTGAATCATTTTTCGTAAACGCAATCAATTTTCTATCAACAAATCAAATTATTGCATGGGGCAAAGGGTATGATAAAAAATTATCTCATTCATCACCTTTTGGTTTAATAATGGAAACAATAATTTAATTTGTATGTCAAAAGCTTCCCCACCACGCTATTTTCGTCCCGATAACTTTCTAATCTTCGACTTAATCTTCTCCAGAACATTCCTTATCTTCCAATTCACTATGTATATACATCGCCGCCATAATAATAGATATACTACATGTCTTTAGTAAGTGACAGTCAATACAAAACTGAAGTACTATACAGAATCAGAGCATCTATAAATTATCTGTGGCTGACTAATATCAACTCACTATCAGCTTGTTTGTTTGTATAGGAGTTTACATCTTTCCTTTGAATCCCGAATGTGCAAGCAAGAATTAAAAAGCATAGGTGTATGTGCAATAGTGGGAACATTCCCAACAAGGAAACGTAAACATGGCAGAGTAACCCATACTGATTGTGAGTGAGATGCATTTCCGGCACCCAATCCTCCACTAAAAATGCTTCCTGACGGAGAAATATCTTATTTCCCAATAAACACACATTTACATTTAAGTACCTACTTTAAAATATATATTACATATATATACATATATAAACATTTTTTTAGTAAATCTAATGTACTAATGCATAAAAATAGGAAGTCGGAAGTTTTTTCCTATTAACCACTTACTGTGAATCCGGAAGTGTCTATTGATTCCACAGGGTAATGTATATATGATAATAATCCGTAGTAAATTCTACATAGTTTGCATCAATCTCAACTCAACGTGAAGTTTACTAAAGCTGATAAATAGCATAGGAGATTAAAATGTTTAGTTCCGAGTCAAAACAAACAAGAATTTGTGCACGCTATTGGCATTTGATCCTAAAGACCTATTTTTGATTGCCTGCTTGTTTTGACTCGAAATAGGGATGAATTTGTAGGAACTTCCTGCGGAACTATCAGGTTAATATTGTAGGATGATAGTCCAGTTACATATATTTCTTTATCAATCAACCTGGCAGACTCATAATCACCTATATTTATTTATGGGTTACTAAAAATACTACTACATAACTCCAATCCGATAAATGTTGACATAATTTCAAGTATTTAAAGCCGTGTGATAATTTCTGGAAATCATTCAAACTTTCCTAACGCATTGATCTGGATCTATTAAAGCTTAGCTTGTTATTGAATAACATTGAGACTCGTATTTTAGAATTTTTTTTGAAACATTATTTTTTTCATAATTTGGAAAAATATTTTCTAAGTATTCTGAGGTTGCATTTTCCTTCAGCAATGATTTTACATATAAATCTCAAGTCACGGCACGTGGCTTCAGTAACTTGCATTTTTTCCTATATTATTGTGACCAGTTTCTTGTCAACGAACGGAGCTTATTTGAATAGAAATGGTGGTTACGATGTAATCATCGCAGTTGAGAAGAATACCCCTCCACCAACCAACGCCGTCATTTACATGAACAAAATTCAGGTAAGAACTCAAGTAGCTTTCATTTGAATATTCCGGCTACCTTTGTTCTACCTAAGTATTCAACGTAAAAATAAGAAGCTTCGGCGTCCAGCATTATTTTACTTATTATTATTTCCATACTATACAGATGATTATGCACACGATGTCAGCTGGGACGTTCTTTAACACGAATCAAAGGTTCCATATCAATTCTGTCCAGCTTTTGGTTCCTCGAGAATGGAATTTACTTTCCACTGCAGCTACAACGTAAGTTTTTTTAAACGTCCTAAGGCTTGCGGTTAATTCCATTTTGTTGGAAACACAGTTACATATGTATAGTTATATGAAACTTTCCCATATAGGGTTACATGGGAGTTGTTGCACGTTGAGAATGATTTGTAAATGTAAATATGCAAATAGGAACAAAAAATGAAAATTTCTTTGAATGAATGAATTTTTAATTCTCACAGGCAATCGTTTGAAACAGCGGATATTCGCATTTCCAACAAATTTAAGTATCTTCGAGCGGATAATCCCAATGAATGTGGCATGCTGGGCCAATATGTAGAGACGCCTTTGGATTTTTTCGAGCATAATGAATGGGACTCTCCTTATGGTACCCCTTGTGAGTTCAAAATCAAAAAAATGCTAAATTTTGCCTAATTACGTAGCTCCGGACACTTGTTGCAAAAAAATCGGAAACAAGCTAAAATTAAGTTTTATTTTTTATGTAGGGAAAGCATTGGCTACTCAATGGGCTCGATACAGATGGGGAATATGGGAAGAGCATGGCTACCCAGGAGATGATCGGTTTCCTTATTTCTATCAAAAGGCTGGAAGGAGAGGATGGCAAGTGACAGGATGTTCGGATGTTGAACTAGAAGGACAGTATTTGACAACGTGCGTGCTTAAAAATTAAAATAGATTTCTCATGAGAAGCTCAACGATCGAGTTGAAAGGGAAATTGTGGAGTAATATATTTTGCATGGTTTTTTATAGGGATAACAAGAGCTGTGACGCAAGTGGAGATGAATATCCTGGAGATAATTGTCGATTGCATCCTGATATGTACACCAGCCCAGCTACATCCTCTTTGATGAATTTCCATTGGATTGAAAACGTTGAACATTATTGTAATGAATCAACTCATATTAGAGACGCTCCCAATAGGCAAAATAGAAACTGTGGTCATCGAAGTTCTTGGGAGGTGATAAGAGAGACCGAGGATTATTTGCATGTGAGTCTACCTCCTCCAACGGAAATTCCTGATGTGCATGTTTTCATCTACACTGATCCATTAATACCTGACATCGTACTACTTCAAGATATTAGAGACTCGACAGTATGGAAAGAACATAGTTTACATTTTTATTTATTTACTTCCTAATGGTTTGTTTTTATACTCACCCACTTTCTACATATTCTGTTCTTAGGTATCCGAAGACCTTCGTACGTTGACTGTAACCAAACTTAGTGAATTGTTCAAACGAGGGAGTCTTTATCCTGAGACTGTTGCAAAAATTATATCTTTCCCTAAAGGAAAAGCCGATACTTCCAACGCGGTTGTTAACACTAATGTGGAATGGAATGCAGTTAAAAATGAGGGATTTTTCTTATTGTAAGTTTCTTACTATGTACTATATATACACGTAGAGATGACAGTTGAGCAAGCTCCATTTGTAGGAAATGAAGAGATCTAAAACCGTGTGTACAAATTTTATTTAAAGGAATCTTCACCTCAAGAAGTTTAATGGCACCCGCGATGCTGACATCAATATTGGTGTTCTAGATGCAATTGAAGAATGTATTGTGAAGGAGAATCCAGCTGGTTGTGTCATCATAGTTCTGAAGGCTGGCGTAGAAGTGAAATTACATAGTGAGCAACAAATTGTTTTAATTAAAAATTAGCATTATAAAATGTAGATATAAAACAATCTAAAGTTGATTCATGAAATGAGTACTAAACTTTGAAATTTTATAGGTCAAGTTATATTTGAGCAGGATGTACTTGCTGCTCTCCGAGGACACCCTAGAGTCAGATTGTTTGCAGTGGAAGTGATAAATGAAGGTCAACCTGAGAGTTTACAAAGGCTTTCGGATGTATCTCGTGGGAAGCAAATTAGCATTGTCAGGCCTGAGGATATAGAAATTAAACTAAGTCCTCTTGTTAAAGAAATTTCCAAATTATGCATGTCCGTGACGGTTCAAGAACCTATTGACGAGTCTTTTCATCAGGTACATAATGAAATTTAAATCAGACAAATTTTAAAAACTTAGAATTAAGAAGCATGAGACATATAGCTTGATTTCTATTGTTCTTGAAGGTCTACCGAGGTCATTTGAAGGCAAACGAACTTAACAAAGTGCAAGTTCTGGAGAAAGGACTGAATGACCTAGAATTTCATATTACGACAGCAGCCAAAATTAGACCGGACCAGCTTTACATTCATTCTAGCAGAAGTGGTCGCGTGGTTGCACAGGTGTCACCAATCTCAGCTGCAAAAGAGTGGGGTGGCAATCATGGAAGTCCAAGTCGTTACACTTATTCATGGGCTGTCTCCAATGCTTCAGAGGTGAAATATATACCGAAATGAAAATTATTTGCATAAGGAGTTGCTGTACTGGTCTTAGTATTTACATGGTGGGCGGTGGGTTGTGTAAACAGTAGCATCTAAAAGGAATCTTTTTTAAAGGATAAAGCATGGATGATCTATTATGACTGCAACTCGAATGATCGAAATTGTGAGGCCTTGCTTCATGTATTTGGATCCAAGAGCAACCAGGAAGGGTTAGTAGAAAAAGATGAAAATGATGACATTGATATTCGGCTTACAACATCCGAAGAACTTGTGGATATGACCAAAGATCGACTGTCTAACTCACCTTTAAACATTTTTGCATCTGTAAGTTATTAGTGTGAAGAGACATTCGTCAGTATATCTGTAAGCCCTGTAGATTAATTAGATAACATTTCAAATTGGGAATTTAATTTCTTTTTACAAGGCTCATAAACTCGGGCAGCCTGTAGTAGACCTGGAGATTGTAGCAACAATTCAAAAAGCTAATCGTACGTGGTCAATTCAGCTGAGAGATAATGGGATTGGAAATCCAGACTTATATCCAAATGATGGGGTGTACTCCGCTAGCTTCATTCCTCCGGAGGATGGATACTACAGAATTAATGCATTCATTAGGAATCGAGAATGTTCTGATCATACAAGCGAGTCATCTCCCAATGGAATCAAATTACTCCTGCCAGATCAGACAAATATCGGGTGCTTTCCAAATAATGTAAAACAAGATGCAGCAAATGCAGCATGCGTTGGAGCTAAAGTTATAGGAGATTTTGGCAGGGTAGTAACAATGCGTGGAGCGGTCCGTGTTGTCAACAGTGGTGGCTTCGTTCCGGTAATTATTTATTGGAAGTCTGAATCTATCCCAAAAAGTTTACGAAACATTTAGCACGGTACTAAATGAATGGATTGTCAATTTTAGGGCAAACCCTACCGGATTTTGGACTTAAAAGGAGTGCTGGATCGATTTTCTGGAATGATTACTTTCACATTCACTGCTCCAGGACTTGTGGGACTTGAGGCTGAAGGCATGTGCTTTTATTTGTCTCACTTAGTAACGTTCAACATGTTTATTATCCGCAAGACGTTATTTTCTATAGGGTTTAGAATACTATATGGAAATCATTACCAATTTCAGGAGCCACCTATGTAGTTTATCAAGACGCTGACAGTGCGAACCTCGTAGGAAATGTGAACAAATCTCACCGACTAGATTTATCATACCCTGCGAGAAAAACTGGTAGCCTGGAATTAATTCGAATTCGTCCTGAAGTTTCTGGTGTGCGTTATTATGCAATTGAGACTGTTTACAATGGTTTGAAGGTAAAAACAAATTCTAAGTTGTTGAACAATCAGTAACATACAATACTGTTAAACTTTCGAATTCGTGTATCATGAATTTAATTTCATTCTCTTGTGCACAGTCCGGCCCTTCAAACATCGTCTCTCTGGAAAGTGCCCTTGTACCCGTATCAACAGAGCACGACACTGAAACATCAACAGGTCAAGTCATTGAAACATCTAGTAAGCTCAGTGACAGCACAAGCGGTCCTGCCAATCCTTCCACCACAGGTACCACTACCTCATCAGCGACGACCTCCACAGAGGCTCTAGAAGAGGATTTTCGCGCTGGTTCATCAAAGTCAAAGCTGGAAACTTATTTGATTGGGATAATAGCTGGTGGAGTTGTAGGGGGCATCATTTTAATTACAGCTGTACTGTATATTGCTGTTCGAATTGTCAAATCAAAGCAACGAAAGCAAAGTCTTGAAAGCAGCAATTCCAGCCGTACCTTATCATTACATGCTCCTGAAGTCTGATATTTTTTTGTTTGAAAAAATATTCAACGCATCTATAGTATGTATGTATGTATGTGTGTGATTGTATATCAATAATTTATTAGGTCTTTTACAGATGCAGCAAAATATTTTGCTGTACTTATACCATGAATACTCATTATTATTATTAATATTATAATCTTTTTTCCGCTTTTTCTATAATAAAATGGAGACATTTTCAGATTGTTAACACAATAATTTTGTTCCTTTCATGGCTTTCATTGCATTTAATTGGTCTGTATTTATATATGATCAAATGGATGTCCATCACGTTTTCATGGTTTAATATTTGTAGCGCATACAAACGTACTAAATGAACACTTTACAAAGTGTTTGTAAATCGTACAGATTTCGTTGTTTCGCTTAAGACCACAAAATCTTTGCCTATGCATTTTCCGGCTTGAGAAATTCGAGAAACGCATTGTGGCTTCTGGAAAGCAAAACGTGAAAACGCAGTTAAGCCCTGAAGATTTCATTATAAATAGCCTGAGGGCTGGTGTTGACAGAGCATTGTTTCTTTTGGTGAATCATATTGAATGATTCCACGGTTTTGTGCAATGATCTTAATTTAAAAATAATGAGGCGTATTCAGAATTTTATTGCGGTCTCATATCCAAATCCCATAGCTAATTGTAAGTTGCAAAATAATTACAATAATTCCCGTAAAAACGGCTAGATAAAATAATAAACAAATGCATGATATCACGCAACAATGATCTAGCCTATTGAAACAAGAACCAATTCTCAACTGCTGCTTGGTTTTTCTCCGAGAACAAATAGTTTCGTAGTAGGAAATTTCCTAGCAAAAAAGGTTGATTAGATGATATATTGTTAAATCATATTTCTATATTATTATACAGCTAGGCCGAAGACCGGTACATAAAATTAGCATTACTATGCACAACAATGCACTTAGAAGCATCAGCTTGACCTCCGGAAGGAGATTAGCAAAGAAAGTTGCACCTAACCAACTAGCGCTTGGGTGGTCATAGTAGACATCTGGGCAAGCCAAGTACTTGCTTATTAGCCCAATTTGGTAATTATGACCATTGTACGGATGTATCACGCTAAAATCACTTTTAGGACAGCAAGCTCCAGGTCCAAGGAAGCATGATGAAAACAATGAAGCACAAGATTCGCCCTCAATGGAAAATAGGAGATCATCTGAATTATTGAGTACCTCAAATCTTGGGGCAAAGAGACTAAAAGTTTGAACGATGTTTCCAAAAGCCTGATTCGTCAGTGCTGATGAAACTTTGATATCCTAAAAAATTAAAAAGGAAGTCATATTTTTAGCCATTTGCTTAGATTACAAATGCTGATTAATAATTTATTGTGATACGTTTTAGTAATAAGTACACAAGTACACTGCCTAAAACATGGCTGCCACAGAAGCATAGGCAAATGTTGCAAGTTCTTTCCAAAACGATTAATGAGCGACCGTAAGAATTAAATATAATTAAATTGAAGGAACGATTTTGGCCGAGGCAATTGCCACCGTCAGTTTCACCACAAAAGAAAAGCCGCTGCCCAAGGTGATTATAAATACCGTATGGTCTGTAGACGGGTTTTTCGCAGAAGTCTATACAATCCGTAATTTTAAAAATTAACTTTCAATGCAATACAGAACACATTCAGCTTTACCAACATGATTTCATTGATGCTCAACTTACACAACAACTCATGGGGTACAGGGGAAACAAGCAAAGTATCAAGGTTAAGCAGCAAATCTAATCCTGGATGAAGCATAGCTCTACATGCTGGTGTAAATGGTGTAAAAAAATGTGCGCATTGCAATTTAAGATTGGTCTGCCGGATTTCGGTGCTGATTGAATTAATTGCTTACTTAATCCCTTGAGTCCCTCTGTTCCAAAATCGTCCTGATTATTCTCATGTAAAGGTTGCCGACCGAAATTGAGCAACTTGAACTGCTTGACTTCACTGCTTAAATTCTCCGTTTTCTGAATAACTTCACCAGCTTCATTTTGAATTCTCAAATACTGAAGCTGAATTGTGCTTAAGATTCTTGTTAGCTTTTTCTGAGTACTTGGACCTGAGACTCTGTTAACTTCATCGGAAGGCGAGAACATATTTAGTTTCGTGGACTGCCGAAGGTTTGTTGTTTCCTTTGTTTTCCCAGCTTCATTACGCGAGGGATCCAATGCTGGCAAATGGGAATCACCCTAGCGAAATATGGTGTTTCAAAACTTAATTTAAAAAGTAAAAATTGATCATTTGACGAATGCTGAGTGCATGAGTACCAATAAAATGTATTTCAAGTTTATTGAGATTTAGACGATTCACGTGAGAAATAAATATTCCGTTGCAGAATTTTTATACATTACTTTTTCGTTTTGGCCCTGTCTTATAATATTTTTAAGTTTCTCTTCCTGTGGAGGTATTTGATATGCATTAGTTCCGTAAAATGGTGAAAAATGCTGCGTATGAGGTTGGTGGAATATGCCTTGTGGAACAGAAGGTGTGAGGATTACAGTGGGATTATTGGAATGAGACACATTTATAAACGGGGGCGTGGATAAAATCAATACTGATTCATTATTTCTGCTTATTTGTTTGCTCATGATTAGCTGTTTTACCGCGTCACTTCTGAGCATTGCAAAATCGTGTTTAAGTTTGAATAATTAATTCAAATGAAAGCTTGCGCTTCTTGTGATGTTGTAATAAGTATTTTTACAGGACAGAGGAGGATTTATTTGATTTATGTTTGCTGTTAATTTACGTATTTATTTTATGTAATTTAATTTATGAATTGAATCAGGATCAGGAATAGCAGACTTCTTCGTAGCTAAATATATAGTCTTTTCAACTATGAAGCTCCCTTACTCTAAACATAAAAAGTATAGTGTATTAGTTGTTTTGTACAGAATTTTATTACTATTGGAGTAACAACGGTATCAAAATTTTTCCAAGAACCAGTTTCAGAATTAAAAAATATTATTCGAAAAATAACCGTTTACTGATCAACTATTTAATTTCAAGACAAAGCGATCTCCCGAAGTAATTTTATTATGAATGTAATCTGCTTCAAATTCCTAGGAAATCTGGAAAAATTCAAGAATGTCACTATCATTCTATCTGGTGAGGGCAGCGGCCGCTATGCTTGCCGAAGGACATTTTGAAATTCCTGCGGCGAATTTTTGGAATGCTCATTAATGCGGCGTTTAATAATTTATTTCACGATTCAACCCTGAATGGAATTGCGCTAGATCATTTTAAAATTGGATAATATTTGAGTATCATTGTGGCACATATATAGCCATCTCCAACCAACTGCTAATTATAATAATTAATAATTTGATTTATTATTACGAAGAGAGGACATTGTGAAAATAAAAACGATATCATTTTAAAAGACAGCTGTTTGATAATTATTAATATCGTAATTACAAGCAATGAATTTAATTACCACGCACGTTCGTACAAATCTTTCTAATATTTATTTACATAAGTAATTCGGAAAAATTATTCTATGACGAAATATTTGGAATTCCTATCGAATGGTTGCTTCCTGAAATATAACGTATGGTCATGAAGTACGAACGTCTGTTCACAAATCATACAGCGGACAAAAGTATACTAAGTCAGCCATGACGGTATAATCGACACAATGATTCAGAAGTGCCCCTAGCGTCAAATAAAGCACCATATACAAAGAACATTCTAACCCTATGTTACCCATTATAAGCTCATGAGTATAAAAGCAGTGGACATTATACGGTAGTACTTCAGTCGTTGGCGAGGAGTTGTAGAAAGAACACCTGAGTAATTCCACGCATAGATTTCCTTAACAGTTTTTCTTTTGCTGGGCGACTACTGGAAGGTTTGGGGAATTATAAAAGTGTAAGGATAATTTTTTTTCAAATATTTTCAAAATGTTTTTTAAAAATTAAATTTGGGAAAATTTGATTAAAGTAGAAAATAAATTCTTTTCCATAACTACTTTAATTTTTATTTCATAGAGGATGGAGAATCCGGGGGATAAACTTTGGAGGGGTAGAGGACGTGGCGTTCCTCCATCCGCAAGAGTGTCTAGATCGCCTTCACTCTCATCACCATCTACCAGCAGCAGTGGTAGCGTCGGCGCTGCTTCTGAGCAATTTGCAACCATGAAGGTAGGCTCGAATAAGAGTAGTACACCAACTGATTCAGGACCACGGACACGAGGCAGGTCTCCTTCTGGCCCAGGAGAAGGACGAGCAACAACTCGAGGATTCCGTCATGGAGCTTCAGACGCCTTTACTGTCACCAGACCTACTGCTTTAGCAACCAAGAAGGGCACAGCTGGCTCACCTATTGATTTGTTCGTCAATTATTTCGTTCTGAAAAAGGCTACAGCTTGGTCCTTGAACCTGTACCGTGTTGATTTTTCCCCTGACACGGATTATAAGATCATTAAGAAGGCTTACTTGCGCCAGCACGGGGAAAAACTTGGACCATACGTCTTTGATGGAGGCTCTCTGTTTTACACGTCAAAGACCTACGAACAGGAAACCCTTGTTCTTGTATCCACTGATCAGAAGGACACTACTCAGAAGTGCACTCTAACAATCCGTAAAGTGTCACAGTTAGAGCCGGGAGACAACATGTACTTGGCCTTTTATAATATCCTGCTTCGAAAATGTCTCCAAGGATTGAAGCTCGAGGAGATGGGCAGGAATTACTTCGATGTTCAAGCTGCCATTAAGGTAAAATAAAAAATCTCTCAATCTCTCGTAATGGAAGCATTATTTTGTCGATTTTTTTTTCATAGCTAATTTTTCATACTTCTCTTTCTTTACTTCACAGATTCCCGAGTATCGCCTTACTCTCTATCCTGGGTTTGTCACATCGATTCGCAACCACGAGAAGGATGTTCTGATGTGTGTTGAAACCACGCACAAGGTCATCCGCCAAGATAACGTGCTTACGAGTCTATACGAGATCAAGAATAAACCTGGAGACTACCACAAAAATGCGCAGGATGAGCTAACCAGTGACTTAGTGGTCGTACTTACTTGCTATAATAACAAGACGTACAAAATCAGCGACATCAGCTGGGACATGAGCCCCAAGGATACTTTCAACATGAAAGGCACCCAGGTTACTTATGCCGATTATTACCGCACTAAATATCAGCTGAAAATTACTGACATGGATCAGCCCTTACTATTCGCCAAAGCAAAGAAGAAGGACTATCACCGTGGAACTGCAACAGAACAAGGGCCTTGCTACTTGATTCCGGAGTTGTGTCAAATGACAGGATTAACCGACGCCATGCGGGCAAATTTCCAACTCATGAAGGAGCTCGGGAAATATCTGCATCAAGGACCACAGGGCCGTATTAATGCGATCAGCAAGTTCATGCAAAGGATTCATTCCACGAAGGAGGTAAATCGTGGTAGTCCCTTTCAATTTAGGTCCAATGCTAATGTTTCATTACTGTGGTATTTTTCTTATAGATCACTGAAGATATGAAGCAATGGGGCTTAGAATTTTCTAAGGATGTGTTGAAATGCGGTGGTCGCACTTTGCCTTCAGAGAGCATCATTTTTGCCTCCCCATCTGGTGAAGGTCCCTTCAAAACCGATTCAAAGGCTGACTGGACGATGGCTTTCCGAAGTCGGAAGATGCTTTCCTCACCTGGTCTCAAGGTCTGGTCGATCATTGTCCCTCAGCGGGATTCCATCAATGTCGACAATTTGGTCAATACCATGCAGAAAGTAGCTGGACCTATTGGCTTTTCCCTGCCCCGCCCTACTACCGTGTAAGCGTTTCTATCCTCGTTGATTTCTGACCTTTGAATTGGTTCTTCGCTAATTTTTTTATTTTTATTTTTATTTCAATAGAGAGAAAATCCCGAATCCGAGCCCTGGGTCTTACTTCAAAGCTATTGACAACCTCCGCAAGATACAAAATGAACTGCTGTTCGTCATTTTGCCCAACAACAAGCCCGAGCCGTATGGCTCTATCAAGAAGAAGCTGAGCGGAGAATTAGGCATGATCTCTCAATGCTTTGTCGCAAAGAACTTGACCTCCAAGGGCCTCATGTCTATTGCTACTAAGGTTGTCATCCAGATTAACGCCAAGTTGGGGGGAGAACCGTGGTCCGTCGCCATCCCTTTGAAGAAGATGCTTGTCGTAGGATTAGACATTTACAAACGGAAAGGGCCTGGCAAATGCAATGTTGCTGCCATGGTGGCTTCGTATACCCAGAGCCATGCTTCGTACTACAGTACGGTCTCCTTTTACGAAACGGATGACGAACTCTCCCGTTGTGTCTGCTCGGATCTGATGAGTAAGCCTTATAGCTCTTCTTTTTTGAAGTTTCCATTTATGTCTGACTACACTTCCCGTCTTAATATTTTCGGAATTTATTTTTCAGAGTGCATCCAAGCCTACCGAGAAATTAACAATGATATGCCGGAGAGGATCCTCTTTTTCCGAGATGGTGTCGGTGATGGGCAATTGGACCACTGTATCAAGACCGAGCTTGTTGAAGTAAAGAAAGCTTTAGAAGAAGGGTACAGCAAGCAGAAGGTGGCAATGCCAAAATTTACTTTCTTGATTGTCACGAAGAAGATAAACACGAGACTCTTCGCAGCAGGTCGCAGGGAAGCTGAGAATCCTCCGCCTGGCACAGTTTGTGATGACGTCGTAACATTACCAGAAAGGTATTTAGAACCCATAAAATACTTCCTTCCATGTTTATTCGCTCTCCTTCAAATTTTAGTTTCATCTCATTTTTTTTTTCATTTCAGATACGACTTCTACCTAGTTCCTCAGACAGCTCGCCAGGGAACAGTCAGCCCTACTTCATTTAACGTCTTATACGATACTCAGAATTTGGATCCCGACAAAATCCAGCGCTTGGCCTTTAAGTTCTGCCATCTGTATTTCAATTGGTCTGGAACTGTAGCTGTTCCAGCGCATTGCCAGTATGCCCACAAACTGGCTGCCTTGACTGGAATTGCCATCGGTCAGGCACCCGCTACCAGCATGGGTTACAAGTTGCACTTCTTGTAATACCTCTTGTTATTGTTATTATTGTTGATTTTTAAAGTTGTTACTTTAGTTAGACATTTTTTGGAAATTGTTGTTATTTGGGGGGAACCCAAGCTTGTTTGTAAGTTTTAAATGTGTTCGGCATCTAGTCAAGTTAGCTGAATTGCTTAGTGTGTTGAGTTTGACACCAACTCCCAACATTATGTAGATTTTAGTTTCTTCCTTACTCTCTGTTTGAAGATTGTTACTTTCTTTGTTAAATACTTATTTCGTTGAATACTTTGTCTTGTCATACATGTCTGGCTCCCACAAACTTAATTTTTATAAGCCAAAGAGAAAAATTATGAATGCGAAGTTGTTGAAAAATGAGAAAAATTATGAATGCGAAGTTGTTGAAAAATAATAAAGTATTGTCAGTAAGAATAATTAATACCACATTTCCTTCTGTTTTCTTAGACATCTTCAAAATCTCTTCATATTTTAGCTTCCCCTACACACCTCTTTACTGCCTTCCCACACAACTCAACATTTTATTTCTATTTCAAGCATTAGAGGATCATGTAAAATTATACACAATCATTTATATAAAATTTTCTGAAATGAAAATATCTAAATGTAAAACACAAATCAACATGGTTAAAATCAAAGTTTTGTAAAAGTGCTGTGTCTGCGGGCAAAACATCAATGTGATGTCAGCAGTAAATAAATAAATATTTACGTTCTCTCTCTCAAATTTTTTTCTCCCTCCACCATTCCACCAAACTACTTTACCCCTGATAAAAACAACTTATATTTGCATTTTTCCTCTTAACCAATACTATATATGTATAAAAAGTTCTCATATTTCGCTGAGGTTTTTTCATTCTCCCCCATATTTCGTTTATTATTACATGTCCAACGAAAAAAGTGTCTACTTGCAAAATTTTATTCGTGCTATATTTAATCGCTGGTTCTAATTGTTTTAAGCTCCCTATAATTTACAATATGTATGAGATATATACACACAAACATCTTATTAATCATTTTTTACTCATCACCAAGAGGGAGGACAAACCAAAATGGATGATTAGATGAATCATCAATCAAGCATAAGTGAATACAAATCGCCATATAATGTACAAGTTTAACCGAATCGGTAACAACGCAAACTTTAACTTTTCTTTCTTCTTGATTCCTGAGCCTTGAGGCCATGACGCTATGAGAATGTATTACAAAATTGTCATTAATATAAAACTAACTGAAGTTCACGAAATAAAAAACAGGTACACACTTGTGCACACTCATTCACACCAGAAAATTATAGGCAGTTAGGGCAACCTATTTGCGCATATGCCCTGTATAAAACTTATACATAGCACTTAAGGAATGCATAAACCAAAATTTTACATGTAAAAATTTCATCTATGTTCTATAAGTGCTATAAAAAAGTTTTATACGGGAGATACGTAAAAAGCTGCGCTAACTGTCTAATCAACTTAATAAAGCAAATGAAAAAGGGTGGAGTTCGATAACGCATCAAATGGTTTTAGTGATTCTGGACTCATTGTGACCATGTCCAGTTTGAAGTTAATGCAATCTACATTGAACTCCTCTCAGTATTCTTTAACTGGCGAAGTCGCTCTAAGTTTTTTTGAATTCATATTGTAATAAATGTGCTTGAGTTATAGAAAATGACTCCGCTTTCGTTACTGCTAGTCCTTGCATCATATTCCGGTTGCTTCCCAGCCAGAACTTCCTTCACCGACCCCTTGGATTTGGAATTCAAATGGACCAGTTCCAAAACTTTCTATACAATCGTATTGCTAATTATTGACATGTTAATAACAGTAGACAAGACCGGGATCCCGACCTTCAGCGAAATTCCATTTGGGAGCCACAATGCAATTAGAATCATTACCGGATATGTGGATAATTTCAATAATATCCTCTCCGACCGATTCATTCGTATTTATGCTCTACTAACCTGCTCAAAGTTAGTAGATCTTGTGAAAAAGATTCTTATCCTCAAAGCATCTCTTAAGGAACTGGAAAAGAAAGTGGAGCTGAGCAGAGAAATGAGCATAAGTTGGGCGAAAAGTGGTGAGAGCACGAAGAACGACAAGGATACGCCGACTACCATTATCAAGAATATGGGCACGGGCAAATTCATCAGATCATTAGCGAAGTGTTTGATAAAATTACTGCAGGATTTAAAAAGCTATTCGTTACCAATTTTATTTTTGATGGAAATTTCACAGCATTTTCTAAACCATGCTTCCCTGGTTCGGGAAACTTTCCAACCAGGAAGTTTTATAATGAAACAAGAGTATTTTTTCCTTCCCAAATCCGATTGGGTCCCTATAGTTGCCTTTGGTTTCAACAATTTCCTAATCAGCACTTCTCAAGCTTTTGTGCAGGCTTTGAATGTAGTATTAACAACGGAATTACGGGAGATTTATGTCACCATACAAACAATCACGTGCAAACAAATGACTCAAGGTGATAGGGGACATCATGCCGAAAGTTTCAAAGATGAAATAATCCTTTATTTTAAGCAACTTAAGCTCATCTGTTATTTATTCTCTGAGGACATTGGAACCTACGTTCTATTCTCTCTTTGTTCAATGGCGCTGGCCATAGGACAGTTTGCATTCATTTCTGTTACCAACACTGACGTCCTGTACTTGAGCCGGTTCCTAAATTGCATTCTAGGCATTTACTGTATACTCAAATCTGGGGACAAGCTTGAGAAAGAGGTTAATATTTTTAAATTTCCGTACATCTACGGAATGGCTAATGGCTGTAAATCATCAATTGAGAGTTCAGGTCTCATTCAATTTTTTTTATTCAGATACAAAACGGAGGAGAGATGCTCAAAGATGTTTCCGTAGATTCATCGAATAGGCGACTCAACCATAATGTAAAATAAATGCTTCCTATGCGCTCAATTGTTTTACAGTGCAGTAGTGGGTTGGATTGGAGGAACGAAGAACTCATGTATACTGAGTTGAGCATTAACTTTTTATTGATTTTTTTCATAGCTCCGGGAAGTTGTTGAATGGATGTCTACATGGACTTATAAACTTACGGCAGGAAACATGATTACTATTAGTTTACGTTTGATCCCTGGGGTATAAAAAATTATTTTATTACAGACAAAAAAGATAAAAATAAAAAATTACTTTATACTATAAATCTATAATGATTTTTATAAATTTTTTTACAGGTTGTAGGAACTGTCTTTACCTACGTGATATTTCTTTTTCAACTCACTTTGTCTGGTGACCGCTTGTAACCACTCCACACGTTATTTTAAAAGCCATTGTCATGTTTTTTCTGTAACGAAGTCAAGTTGCAAGTTGCAATGATGTGAGCCACAAGTTGAGATATGCTTCTTCGATTTTACTGCACAGTATTACCTCTTGCCTGTAATGCCATGTGCCATGTGTCCATCGTACAGATATGTAATAGTAATTTCTCCGTTTATCTTCATTTCTCCTTTCATTTTCTATTTGGCTGTATCCGCACTTGGAGTTGTTGAGGTAGGTTGTATATTTCTCGTGCTGATTGGACGCAAGTACCTATCTATACATATGCTTAGGTTGAGAGCGGATTACTTACGTACACGCAAGAATATAAATAGTAGTGGATGTTAGCAAGCTTAAAATATTGTATAATGTAATACGCGGATTTAAGTTTGCGGTCACAGCTTTGTGGGGAACACACAAGTAATAAAATCCGGGAATTTTTTCTCCGAATCAATAACTTAAGTATAAAGGAATTGGATTTTATTGTTTGCTCAACTTCTCTAAATCAAGTATATAATGTTTGCGCAGAGTGCTTATTTTATAGTACTTTTACAAAAATAATATATTTTCTTCTTCCACTGCCATTAGTGTTTAGTTCGTATTATAGATTTACCTATTAGTAGTGGAGGCTTGTATTTAGTCCCCCGGATTAGAAGCAATAGCAAATAACATAAATATACATTCGAATCAATGATGGACTTCTCATTCGGAATGGAAGGTGTGAAAATGTTTGCAATGTTCGCATTATAGTTTATTACTGAAGGGTTTTATGGGGAGCTGCATAAAGTAATATATTAGCGCTTGTATGTTGTACCCATGCCACCCTATACAAAATCGTACAATAGCTGTAATAATACTGCAGCCTTAAACATGAGCACACATTCAAAATTCCGCGTTAATATTCATGAACGACTCTGTATTGTAGTTTGTAGTAGTCAATTTGCTGAAGTGGTCAATTAATTTAAAACCGCAAAATAATTGGAAATTTTACAATTGCCAGTACTTACGTGCACCACTTCGACATTTAAATTGTTATTTGTATCGCCTTTAGTGTTTTTGCTAAACTTGTTTCGCAATGGTGAAAAGATGGGTTTTTATTATCATGTGTATACCTACTTTATATTTTTACAAGCATCGGATCCGTAATACTTTTTGCTGGCATCGGTTTTATAAACACACTTGGAATATTTATATGTAAATTTATCAATCAGTCATTATTAGAAGCTGAAATAGTTTTAATATTGTTTCAACGTGCATGGAACTATAAACGTCAAATCAGAACATGAGAAGGTTAAAGTTACTTCATTTCTTTACTCTTATGCCGCCAGGCATAAACCAAGAAGATGAACGACCAATCATGTAAGAGAAATGGTTGTTACCCAGTCATGAGTCATTGTGAAGTCATGTAGGTGACGGGTGGCCATTTGGGTTTCCAATTGGAAGGTATTTAAAAAAATTCCAACGCTTGGGGCTAATAACTGAAGGAGATAGAGAAGTTCGTTAAAAATGTGCTCCAACTTTCACCATGAGAGAAATATGTATGTACAGAATGTTCTGTAATAATAAAATATGCTAATCTTATTATATATGATAAACACATGGAATAGAAAATCTATAAAAATAGATTTTTTTCCCAACTTTAGGTCTATTCATTAACTTTACTTTTATATTTACAAGGCCTGGTTTTAGTTAAAAATGGGACAATAAGACAAAGGATCCCAGCTATAATAGAAATTTAGAGTCTAATATCAATGTCACAATTAGTTATTTTGTAGAAATTCTCTAAATCGAGCCAATACATGCTGAATTTTAGTGGTCCAAGGAATGTTCCCAAATAAATAGAACTGATTGCATGTATTTATTTTCAAATGGTTATTATTTTATTACCACACAAGTAGTCCATGTATACGCACAATAATTAATCAATAAAAGCAAATGCTTTTGAGATTTCCATTGGTTCTACAACACACGCAGGAAATTCGCGAAATGATCATAAAAATAGTATGCAGAAAATACGCTGAAAAAATCTTGAATTTCACCATTTACTTATATGGCCCTTTCCTTGCCGCCCATTCCTGTGCCAGGTACATAAAGGCAGGCTCAAGCCCTGAATTTTGTTTCTGTTAAAAAAATTTTATTAAAAGGTTAATAATTACGACATTACGGGCGGCACACGTTGTTATAACGTTACTATGACAATGATAAATTTATTTCCAATATGTGATGCAAATAATAATAAACATGTAATAGAAAAAGGGACCCTCCTTACCGCTGTGACTTCAAAGTAATGAAGATTATTTTCACTGGCAAACTCTTGAGCTCTCTTATTTGCAATGGCTAGCTCTTCACCTACATCAATTTTGTTCCCTAAGAGAATCCCTAACATTTCCACTTTCGGGTCCAAACAGGCTTTTACCAGCTCCAGCCACATTTTACAGTTGTCCAGACTTGTAGGATTAGAGACGTCCATGACAACGATAAAACCGTCCAGTTTTTCCCACTAACATTTGTACAAGAAAATCTACACCATTTGCTGATGTTATGAGAAACGCTTTTCCTAAAGATTATTAAAATTTGCTTACATATTTAGGCAGAAGGTCTAAATAAATATCCTTGCTTGATGAGTCAAGGAGTATTAGGTTGACACGCTCATTCGGTAATTCAGTATGGGATGGTGGCCGAGCTCCGGGAAATAAAGTTGAGGGTTCGATATTAATATTTTTTTCGACAGCGGACTCGTCCTTTGGCAGCCGAATACTTTTCGCGTATACTTGCACTCCACATGTCTACACAAAAACGATTTATAAAGTCCTTTTATGAGGAAATACATATGCATGAAAACATGAATATTTGAACAATCTCAATAATATTACTACTGCTAGCGAGTTAAGCACGCAACATAATATAAATAATTTGATTTTACTACATACTACGTATATAGTGACTGAAGGCTCATACCATATGATATTTCTTGGAAAAAGTAAATCCAGTCTCGGAAGCAAAAGCCTCGCAGATAGTTGTTTTACCCACTGCTGAGTCACCTAAAACAAGGTCAATCGATGTCAATAAAAAAGCAAAAGTATAGCCAAGAGTTGGGACCAAATTCATGTATTTTTTGTTAGAGTATCTAGGAGCATAAATAGAGAAAGCAAAGAGAAAGGAACTACAAATTATTTCAAAACTGAGGACATAAAAAGCAATATTTCCAATTTATGACAGTTCTTCAGACTACTAAAATGGATTTCAAAGAGGTACGGTAATTACGGTATGGAAGGTGAAAATAATATACAAAAATGGAAATAAAAGCTCACAGTCGGTGGCTACAGAAATCTATTTGTACAGAAATGCTCCTTATTCTTACATTTTACGAATAATTTACAATATTTAAGGGCTTACCCACAACAGCTACTTTCAGCATTGGCGGTGGCTTCTCTCTAAATTCCCTTTCACGAGCAGATCTGATAGGATCCCAGTTTTCTCGACTGTCCCCACGTCCTAAATGTCTCACGCTCAGGTTGTTATTGCTAGTGGAGGTATGCGTAGCAGCCCGGGTGGGAGTTGTAATCCCCGGATATTTCTCCACTGGCACTTCCAACTCTGTGAACTCCATGCTATTTTTTTCTACAAACAATGTTAGGTATCAAGATAATGCAGGCATATTCCAATTGCATGTTATACATATGTAAAGTGTAAGTTGTTGGATGTCCACTTTTTGAAGCAAGAATAATTATATAGCATATGCATGAGTACATTAGGCTTTGAAACTTTTTAGGAAAGCTGCCAGTCACGCTTTTTACTATTTATCGATCTGCAAACAAATGGTGACAGACACTTTAGAGTTTAAGACTGTTCTTCACCTCCTCATGTCCTTCCTTTTCCTACTTCTGTATTCTGTAACTTTTACTGCGGTGAGTGTAAGGAGACAGTATGGTAATTAGAGATGGGTGTACACAAAAGAAACGAGCTTGTTACAATTGGGTCCTGTTTCCCATCGTTAGGCAGACACATTATGGATAATTACCACTACAAGGTAGTTTAATTCAGCTTACTTATCCCAGCTCATTAAGAGTTGGGCATTAAGCAGAGAAATTAACTCTAAACGCAAATTAGTTATCATTAAATGCGAAATGGAGGCCTCCTAGGTGAAAGGTACTCGTAGTCTCGAAGTATATGCAGGCAAGTACAGAATTCTTTGCTACATTTCAAGAGTTCGTAGATCTGCAGGTATTCTCAGGTATACTCTGACTAGGAGTTTAGATGAGCCTAAATAATGTAAAGCTATTGAGATAAAGTTGTAAGTAATCTTCGAGAAGCTGAAGGAGTGGGGTGCTGTCTTATAAATAATTAAATAATTTCCTTTTGGTAGCAGAACGATGAGGTAAATAATTAACAATATTATTATTATCTTGATTGCAATAAATAAAATGGTGGTGTGTGAGGTGCATATATATA
>JAQFXU010000755.1:0-41498 GCA_034693705.1 Spatulosminthurus flaviceps
GCTTTTCTTACTTACATAACTATGAAATGATTTCCTTGTTTCCCTGCTCGCATTAAAGACAAACGCAAAAGATGTTACATGATCTCAATCAATACAGAATCCTATCGATGCTTTGAACTTTATGCATATTATGCTGTAAGGACTTCGTGCCAGTGGTATAATATGATTACCGGAAATTAATTTCCCTAAATTAATAAAGTTACGTAAGTTCAAGATTACAACTTCAAAAGAATGTGAATTGCCTGTTTGGGAGCTTTTGAGTGGATGGGTACATCATGAAGGCAAGAATTTTCCCAAATCGTTCCGACCGAGTTTGCTAATTATTCTTAATGTAAGAATTGCGTCTGTAGTTTAATTGTCAATATTTATAATTAATTATTGGAAATTGGAACAATGTGCTTGATTTCAATGCTTTTTGAATGATTAAATTGGCAAAGTAAAATTTTGTTTACTAACACTAAAATTATCCATGCCTTTAGTAACACAAGTTACTAACTGAACGGTGGCTTTGCATGAGATAAAAGGTGTTCCAAAAGATAAAAGGAAGTCACTAACCCAAACCTGTATGAAAAAGAACCATTGACATTGACCGCGTTCTAGGAAAATACAATTCGTAGAAAAGAAAAACCTGGAGATTCATATGACCTTGACGGTTTCGTTCATTCATTCATTACCTAAACCTTTGTTGCTTTTACGGGCGCAGCCAGCTTCTTTCCCCTTCTTTCTTTTGGAAAATAAATAAAAATCCCTACTGCTTACACCTCTAGGGCAATCAGTTTATGGCCAATCCAATCAAAAAAGTTCTTGTCAAGTGAGGAAATAGCTTCTATTTTATTAGTGCAGTAGCCTCAAACGAGATGAAGTTTTTTTAGAGGAAAAAGCTCTTTGTTTTCCCTTCGGATTTGTTTTTCTCCCTAACTTTTGTTTCTGTTAGCCACTTGATGCACTTCAGTTTTTCTCTCACACTTTTCCCTATAATCAATCTGGTTTTGAGTTACTAAATTCATTTTTCTCGTGATTGACCTAGTTCAATTTCTTTAGCAGAATACAATAGGAAAAGAATCCTCTTAAAAATGTGCACAAAAAAATTCATATGTAAGTGCACATATGAAGTAGACGTATATTCACGTGCAGCAATGAAAAGCAATCACCCAACATATTTTATCATTAAAATTAACGCTATGTTTTAGTAAACAACGTTTTGTTTTTTCAATAAATTTGTTTATTCCTATTCAAGAGCAAGCTTTCAAACCGTGTTATTCTTCAAGCGTTCAAGTTATAGCTGTAAGTATGTATCATCATATTGTACCATTAACGTTTCTTGGAACCGTTTAATTCTAAGCTAAGACAATGAGTAATATTGTCAGTTCGAAGAATAATAATATTTTATGTAATTGTATGGCAAGCATTATTGTTACTGTAACTTATCCTTCACAAAAGCCAAAAAAGCCTAACAGTGATCCAGATTTCTAAAGTAAACCAGATTGTCGGAACTATGGATTCACCTGGCTTAGAACTTAAATTTAATGAGTTACAAATATTCTTTGGCAATTCAACTTTTACTTTCAATCGCTTTCCCCTGGAGCTGCGATGTTTTTTCATGTCCTCTACACTTTTTTGGTTGCTAGATTGCTTACTCTTGCAGGTAAAGTTGAAGTGAATTCATTCCTACTCATAATCTATTACGAACACAATTGCGATTTTACGCAACATGTACTTGAAACTGTGAAATATTAGATGGGAAATTCATGCCCACGGGAGAATATGATATTTCACCAGCGGAACTGGACAAACTATGCGAAACAATAGAACCCACGTACCAGCCCATGAGTTCATCGGATCCTTGCGTTTATATGAAATGGGTAAATTGTCCTCCAGGCAAGTTGGTTTCCTTTTCCATTAAATGAAGGACTTTTCCTCCTATTTCGTGAAGAGTTGTCTGTAATTTTCTGGGATTTGCGTCGAAATGCACATGTTCGTACATGTGTGCTTTTTCTTTAGGACAAGGATCTGGAAAACCGAATGAACCTTGTGGATGGTATCAGCAAACATTGTGCGAAGGCGGTGATAGCAATAGCTTGAGAAGGAAGCGACAAAACCGGAGGTATGTGTTTGGAAAGCTTTCCATTGAAATGAATACTTAAATGTTTTTATTAGTAATTTCCTCCCTACCTTCGAAGTTTCCATGACTATAAAATGACCTTGTTTTCAAAATAGGATGTCTTCAAGAGAGAGTACAAGGAATTTGCAACCCTCTGTCAGCATAAATTGGCCAAAAAAATGAGGATCAAGGGAAGGTTTATGCATGTTCAGAATACAACAATATTTTCAGTAGTTTCTACCATGTTAAGCTTTAAATACACATTGAGATGCACATTTGTTTTATTCAAATGATTTTTTGTACCTAATCTTTTTGAACTATTTCCATGTTTATTATTTACCTCAGAATACATAACTCATCTCTTGTTGCCCTGATGTAGCTAATAAAACAAGTTTTTGTGATCAACAATAATTAAATAAGAGAATCTTTTTGGTCTTTTAATCTTAACGTAGAATTTTTAAAATTCTACGTTACTGAAAAATTATTTTCATGCAAAAATATGAATTGTTGATAAAACTACACATTTACGATGTAGTGTGCTTGCTATTTTTAGAGCCCGAAACCCGAACTAGAAAACAATATGTGATTCCTAATTGTAGCAATAAAAAGTAGATACTGTTGTCATTCGAGCAGACAAAAAATAGCAGTTGTAGATTGTAGTGTCCAAAGACAAAGATTTTTCCCAGCATCCCACGCTCATATTCTCAAGAGACGATACTTGGAGCTGTGTATGCTTTCCGTGAGAAAGGAAACTACTAGTAAGGAAACCTTGAGATGAACTTTCTCATATACCAGTGTCAGTGCTATTAAGTTGTGTCGGGCAGTTTTATCTACATAACCTTGTTGATAGTGGCAGTGGCATAATATAACAAGTCCACCTATTCCAAATAGCTTTTTTGCCACACATATCGGTTGTTTATTATTGCATTTTTTGTGCTAGTTATCGATAAATTGACGTGGTACTTATCTGCGTGAGAACTTTTCAATGAGAGGCCAAAGATGCGTCTGCTTTCAATTAGTTTGTAGGTAACCACAATTACTGTAAGTGGAATTCTTTCCCTCACAAAAAATTGAAGATCATTTCCCACAGAATCTTATTTGTACAATTATTTTTTAATAAGAGGAAACATGGACCAAAGCAATTATACCACGGTTTGTTTGTTTTTATTCCTGGTACGTAGTTTGCCTTCTAATTCGAAGTATCCATTTAAAGATAATTGAATTATTTGGATGCAAATATACAAAAGTATAAGTTCATGTATAATTGTGTAAATATATATAAATAGATGTTTATGTGCTTCAATACGTTTTCTATTAATAACATTTATAGTGTAATCACTGTCTCACAGGGTAGGTATGCAAAACAGCATAGTTGAAGATTCACAGCATACATTCATTGTATGGTCATGGGATCCCTCATCGGAGTTAAAAATTATTAATACAGATAAAAGTAGCAAACTAAACAATTATTATTATATAGTCACTGCTGCCAAAGACAGTTTTTTTGTTCCCAACTTACTAAATGGACGGATTCATTTTACACCCTCAACTCAGTCACAAGGTATGACAGAAGATGCCCGTCATACGTCTTGAACTTATTAAAAGTTAACATTAAGTGCGATGGATTGTCAGAACACAGAGATTCCTATACTTCTAATTCTAGACTTAAACTTCGTTCAAACTTTAAAAGCTACTAACAAAACATGATGACATAACTGTGCATAAAAATGTTTAAATACTTACATTCTCTTTAAAACGAGCTCACTGGAATGCATAAAAATAATGGAAATGAGAGGCTATGAAAATATTTACCACTGCTTGGTGAAAATACAAGATTTCAAGCTATCTCTGTCATTTAAGGGCCACTAGAATATCCCACAGATTCAAATGAGTTTCCTATTAATATTCGATACTAACTGTGTCTTACCAGATCCATGGTCATTTTGAGGAAATACTAATAGATACGAGTGTTTTTATAAACTAAGGAGATTTCCAGGAAATTCTCGTTTACAAATCAGAAACATCGGAAAACACAAATCAGAAACATACAACGATCACAGCACACGAGTCAATCAAATTTAGACAAAGTGATGACTTTCCGTGCTTGGATTTGACATTCCACTTGCTGCTCCATGGTGATGTCTCGTTGACATCACCAAATGATCCTCCTCATGCCGTCTCATTTTAGTCGCCTGATATTCTCCGAAGAGAATAAGAGCCGCCAATCCATGTATGAACATGGAGACAATCGAAAACGCAAACGCCCACGACAGATAATTGAAATTCGGATAAGGTAACCAGTCTCGTCGGTAGCACTGTCCTCCAAAGATTGCAACGGATAAGAAGATGAGAAATGCTAGAAAAATTTCAATCAACAAGTTTGTAAGACACCTTCCAAAATCAAATCCTTCAAAAATAAATAATTCACAGATTAGCACTTCCCGCTCCACTTACATGCAGCTACATTCCCACCACAACACAACAGAGTCAGGAGGCTCTCATTCCTCATCACAATTTTCAGAGGCCAACGAGTGACCAACAAAGCAAGAATCGCCTGAACTCCAAATGATCCCATGAAAGCCAGGGTGAAGAAAGCCTGCACCGTCATCAGCCAGCCTATTTCACAAACCTCCATATATCAACATCCCTCCAATCACTACTTCCGCTTAAATTCCATCATAACAACGCATACCTGGCAAAATCCATTCCCGGATAATCATGAACTCATTGCTGAAAATGTAATGGCACCCCGAGAATAGCTTGTCATACTGATAATTTGGATGCCGGTACTTGTCAAAGCAAAATTCCCACAGTCCCATCCTTTTGAACGGGCTGAACGTGTACTGCCATGACACTAACCAGTATGGACTATATAGTAAAGATTAAACAAATAATTTACTGCACCACAAATAACTTAATTGCATCCACACATCATCAAACATCCACGCCACGGTTCTTGGAACCCTTTACAAATCAAAGTTGAAAAACCACTCAATTATTACCTGGCGAAGGCAAACAACAGGAATATTCCTCCGATGTAACTACAAATCCCTCCAGTCACTAAGGCACCTGAAAAATTAAAAAATCACATTTAATATCTCCATCATTCAAATTAATTGCATTTAAAACAATTTATTTCCCCAAAACTCAACTCTTCATTCCATCTTAATTCCCTTAAATCACATAAACTTACTTGATGGTTTCGGTATCGGCACCTCATATTTCTCCGCCTGATCATGAGCTGATGACAGTCTGGACATTTTCGAAATAGGCACTTAAATATAACCCTGCCACATATATGTATTTTATTGCAATATTTATTGTACTATTACCAAACTTCCAACTTCAACCAACGATACAATTTGAAAAAAAATTATTTAAGCACTCAAAAACGTTATTATTTATAAATTTTTGCACGCTGTATAAAAGAAATAAAAACAGAAAGGCAGGGCAATTTTGTACGGACACTCCCGTTACATTTTTATAACGCTGGATAAAAATACAAATGCAGCCAATAATAAAATCCTTATTTCCTATTATACAGACACAAATCAATACAAAAGTAAACTTTGGCGTATACACAAAAATCAAAGTCAATTTTGTATTAAGATATGTGGGCCTTTACGTTCTATAACGGGCAGCCAATAGAAAAGGCAATAATAAAGCAATATGAACACACACCTGCTGAACAGGTATAGATACACTGAATACCTAACCACACCTGATTGTCAAAAGTATATACACAACATTCCAATTGCTATATTCACTTTTATTGACGATTTCATATTTGAGCTCGCAACTGACAACCGGAACAGAAGCGTAGCCGAGAGGATAAGCCTGCAAACATATTTCCTGGGAAGTTGTCTATATAATCGTAAGGTGTCCGCTTATGCTTAAGCAGGTGAGATGAAGTTCGTTTCTAATCAAGCGACGTACGTTGTTTTGCTGTTTGCGCCTAGGGCTGTAATTTATTCACGTAGCTATCGTTATTGTCCGGGTCAGACATGAACTGAGTAATATAGTTGAATATTGTTTTGTTCAGCGAATTTTGTTCTTTGTTATTGTTCACCTAATTTTGTTCTTGTTCTTTTAATATTGTTATTGTTATAGTTCACGTAATGTATGTCTCCACCCTTCCCTAATTTGTTTTATTATTGTTCAGTTCTTTAGCTTCAGATATTGTTATTGTAGTTCTTCCAGATTTAAATTGTTATAGTTATGTACAATGAAAATAACAAAACTGAACAAAAGAACAAAACTAAACGCGAACTCTATTACAGCCCTATTTGCGCCCTCGTATTGCTTACGACTTCCCATATTTGACGATTTATTTAATGCCAACCTGTTGAATATACAGGCATACATAACAGATCTAACTTATTCTTCCCGCGAGTATGAAAAGCCTATTGCATAACCGTACTCGCAGTGCAGCCAAGCTCTGCAGAGGGTTGTGGCTTCGCGCCTCCATAGCGCAAACGGCGAATTGCATGAATGGTACCCGGTTTCCAACCCTGGGTAGGACCAATTAATTTTTTTGCATTTTCAGGGCAGCGTAAGCCCCGTAATGAATTAGATTTGCACAGAAAATTCTGAAGGTGGAATGCCGCTTCCGCACAATGCTAAGTTTAGCCGACTTTAGTGTCAGGTACTATTTCGGAATAAATATTTTTTGGTCAATAATACAAAAACGGGTTTTTTTGATTTTGCCTAAAAGTCAAAGTGGTGGAAATTTTTATCACATGTGGATTTTCTTAAGCATAGTGTAATACTATATATTTTTGGAAATTTTCCCCACCGTAGCCCTGCCATGCTGGGAACAGGCTCGCTGAATGTCGATTTCTCAAACATGGAGCAAATGGAATAACGTGTTTTACGCCATACATTGGTTGTAAGAGTTTAGGCCAAAAAATCGACCGAATAAATTATTATTATTATACGCCACACTGGGTGAAAAACGTGCTTATACATAGCATTAGAGTAAAAGTTGATTTTTGTAGCAAATATTATGTAGATTTTTATGGGGAAGCACCATACCAATTTTTCTCCACGATATATTTAATCGAAGTTATCAAAAATTGTGACTATTACAAATATAGTTGGAATTTTCTAAAAGCCTACAATTTAAGCTTTCATAAATATTAGTGCAGAATAATAATAAGATATAATAATAGATATATTAATAGAATTTTGAAACTTTCGGGTGCTTAAGATATGAGAATTAAAGTATGGTCCACTGGAGGCACAAAATGTGCCGAAATTCTGTGGTAAATAAAGTAGCTTCGGTACTTTCAATAGTAAAACAACGTACCGACAAATATAAAAACTAAAATTATAGGCTTTCAGAAAATTCCAACTATATTTTTCTATTAGGTTTCTGAGATTCTTTTCTTGTGGTTACTTCACACAATAATTTTCTTTAACACAAAATAACAACAGTTTTGCAAAGTAACTTCCATTCATTCTTTAAGCAGTGAAGTTTATCATAATTACTGAAGTAATACTACTGGCTGGTGTAATTATTATTAAACATTGCAATAATTTAAACATTTTTATAACTTTTAAACAAAAAAACATTTTTTCGACACTATAATGTACATGTATAGAATGAATTCCATCATCACCTTCATCATCCAGACCATGAAGCTTGAACTATCTCTGTATGTATTTGTGGGCTGATAAAGCCCGGGTGGAGATTCTGGAGCATTAAATAACACCAGATATATTTCATACATTGAAAAAAGGGTGCAAAGTCGAAAGCGTCGTCGTCGTCATGTGCCACACTGCGAAAAATGCTTCTTGACATGGTTTGTTCAAAACTTCATGTTTAAACGAATTTTTTCCAATAATTTTTATTGAACGATTTTATAAAATAAGTTGAAATAAAGTGAATAGTTATTTTCTATTCATTAAAGATCATTATTAATATTTATTTGGGTTACCGTAACTGCCGCAAACCTGCCTTTTGCTAAGCTTAACTTTCTAATCAGCTATTTCTGGTTACATCCAGTTCTTAAATAAATGATTATGATCATGTGGCCACGTAATTGTATGTGACTGAGTGGATTGGGGCATTTAAATCAATCCAACTAATTTAAGTTTCTGCAATTAATATAAAAGTCACGCCGCTCATTTCGTAAGCTAATACGAGGCAAAATGCTTGAACGTTTACTTAAAGGTATAGATGTTATCAGTGTGAAGCAAACCAAACGGCGAAATTAAAAAAGAGCGGGTCGAATTTACTTCGGAATATGTACATTCCGATTGCCGTTACATTTCTAATTTTCACCATCTATAACAATGTACAACTATCCAATCAATATCCGAAGGTAGAACTTGAATTTGTACATAGTAAATACGTTCTGTATGAATCAGCTTACTACTTTATAAGCATCAAGATCTTCCAATTATTTTTAGATAAAGTAGCATGTACTCATGTAGCTCGACAAGTTATACGATGAAATTATTCCACTATTAATTATTTCAATTGTTGAGCAACTAAATAGTCACATGAACACGAAGAATACACATTTTGTGAATAAGAAGTATTTCAATTGACTACTGCCAGAGATTCAGTACATTTAATATTACCTTTGAAGACTTATTGGAAAAAAACTACTTTTATTTTAAGTTTATGATAAACTCCGAATTATAAATAAATTTCTTACATTCGAATAAATACGAGCATTACATATTGCAGACAAAGAAAATGGTTTTGTATTCCTGCCCTCCTCCAAAAATAATCAGATTGTTCTACTCAGGCATATAAGAGAGAACGTTAAACTTTATTAACCACTGACATCACAATGATGTTTGCCGAAAGACACAGTACTTAGCGATTCAATTAGTTTAGATTTCATTGATTTTTTTACAATAATTATTATTCTTATGATTTATATAAATGTTATTTAATAAATTAATAATTTATCATGCGGCAATAGTTGTGTACGATTATATCAATTATTACAGAAAAAGTTTTTTAGGAAAATTATTGAAACTAAATTATATGAATTTATGATGTAAAAAATAGGTTGTATAAACATTGCAAAAAATTGCTAGAAGCATAATTTTGGGGAAATAATTTTTATTTTGTATATATTTTGTCTGCCTCAGAAATAAGGGTCTTAAAATAGTTATCATATACTATTCGATTCTCATAATCATCTAGTGAAAAGAAATGTTTAAACGCTATTGATAATTTATTTTTAAAAATGTTTTATTTGAAAGCCCTGCCAGCCATTTAAGCAAGAAATAAATGTAGGAAAACACATCGGGTCTGCAACTGAGGAACAAACGCACGGTAAAATACATTGCACTCAAAATGCAAGAGAGTACAAGTAACCACCAATTACTGTTGTTCTTGTCAACAGCAGACCTCTTTTCTAGTAGTATGGTTTTTTAAATCACTCCCGGTTGTATTCGCCTTTTGGCTGTTCTTTTGTGAAATGGTGAAGCTTCCAACGGGAAATATTTTTCGAGCCTACGAGAATATAGTTAATCAGTCACAACACTAGAATAATGGTTATAACTTAGTCTTTTCAACATCCAATTTACTTCCAAATTTACTGTTTTAAGTTTCTGAGATTCTTCTATAAAGAAAAATAAAATCTGCGTACGGTTTTATACCTTCGGAGCTATTCAACCCATAAGCTTGCCAAACCTTACTATCGTCTCAAAAATATCCAGCTTCAAGTGAAGTTCAGTCCTTTGGCGTTGACTTAACAAAATACGAAGGAACAAATATTGTAAATCCTATTGCATACTACACCGCATCACGTTTAGTTCTCACTCAACATTTTACTAAGAAAAAATAACAATAAAGATAAAATACATGGTGCGGTACACGAAACATCGTCATCCTTTTTTGCTTACCTTGGTTTTCACATTACCTGAATTAGGTCGCCCTGAATTTTCCCGCCCCACCGACTCCAACAACATTTCAATGCATTTCTTGTGAATAACATTTAATAATGTAATATTATAAATTAAAACATGTTTGTATTCCGTGAGTAGTGTTGCAACTTGTTCTTTTGGTTCTGTTCTTGTTCTACCTTAAAACTGCTAAAATACTGAACAACCTATATAATTTGGCTCTTTCCGGATTGTTATTGTTTATTTCTCCTAGACTGTTTATGTTCTGACTTAACTCGGCATTGTTCTACAACGGGATAGGATTTTGCAATGTAATTAGATGTGTTTGTTCTTCTTGAACACTTTTTGTTCTGCATCGTCGTGTGTTTTAGTTCTTGTTCTGTTTTGTTCTAAGTGAAGAAGTTTAGTTTTAGTTTTGTTCTTTGAACAGAAAGTTTTAAGAAAAAAGGACAATCCAATCCGAACAATATTACAGCACTATCCTTGAGTTTAATCCCACTTAAAAAGGGCTAAGAATGCACCTGCAAGGTTTTTTAACAATCAGCACAGCTAAATCGTATGACGTGATGCCGGAGGATTTAGTTTATGTCGTTGTTTAAAATCAAATTCTGTTAAAAGTTTGGTGGTGTTGTCGAAATAATTTCAATAATATTGTAATGGAAATACAGTATTTGTATATAGTATTTTGCTTGTTGGGGCTAATCGGCTAATGCCAAATCAATCTGAGTAGACACATTATTATTATATTTAGTATTTTGCCACACACGTAGGTATTTTTATTTTCACTAAACAAGTGTAGGTATTTTTATTTCGTATTTTTATTATCGCAAATCTTGACGATGTATTTTATTTTGTAATTTGAAATGTGAAAGTAAGTATTTTCTATACCTCTGGTCATAAGGGTGAAAGATTAACATTTTTGTTTTCAGATTTGTTACTACACAAATTTTTAATCCTCGGAGAAAAAAAGTTACAGGGGAATGAGTTTGAGCGGTGTGTGTACAAAATTGCCTCGAAGTTGGGTAAATTCAGCGGGAGGGGTCAGAAAATTGCAAAACTGAAAATTAATTGTTGTATCCAAGATTTATGCACCCGCGTGGTTCTTAAAGGGTAATGGATTTTCCTAAAACCCAGCAGTTACACTTCAGGATTTCATGAGTATGAGAGGAGTGATAGGGAGAGTGCTAAAATTAAGTATCGTGATATTCTGTTGTTCGAACGCAGTTATATAAATAAAATATCCTGTAATTTTAATAATTTTTAAAACTTTTAGAGCACTTAGGGCGACTACATGGCTAGGCAAATCTGGTAGCATGAAAAACATGGAATTTATGCGTGTAAAGTGTAAATGGCTGTGCAGAATTGCAGGACACATGTGTTACAATTTATTAACACATTAGCGTACTTCTTGGAAACAAAGTTGGAATGAAATTCTCAAAAATATATAATAATTAATTATTTTGAAACAATTTACAATAAGTTCTTTCAAGCGGTAATTAGTCCAAAATAGAAATGGTTTTATTTTCAAACCTAAACTATACAGATAACTTGGGACGCAAGGAATGAAAGGGGCACAAAAGAGAAAAATGAAAATCAAAGCAAAGTGAAGAAAAAAAGATAAATCTCTCTCAGCAATAATTATTAAAAAGACTTGACCCGAATTAAAATCCTCGTCTCATCGCATAACTCTAGTAATGATGCATGTGACGTTGTCATTGATGTGTTGATCCGGATTTGTGAGGTAGGGTCGCGTAAAGGTATATATGAGTATAAAAAATGACACAGCAAAACTATAAGAAAAACATCCGGGAGTTTAAGAGAGATTTCCAGAAGCCATGCAGCTATCATGCTGGTTTTCGATTACCGTAGACCGCATTTAAATTATATCACTCAGAACATATCCACTGTTTAAGATAAGTCAACTGGTCTGCAACCGCAAAGACTGCTTCCAACTGAGTTCCAGCTTCCAGCTTCGGATTCCATCCAAGCATTACCTAATCATTGAACATAGCAATATGTATTACCTATAATAAATCCCTGCCCCTTCAATTTTTCCCATATTAAATTACCACTTTCATGTTCGAAAACTGTCACAACTGAACGTCAAATTCTTGAGTGATTATTTCCAAGGAGAAAGAACTACTTCCACAAATTATGCTTCATTATCCAGGACAAGAATGAGAGCTTCTTAGCGACTGGAGATTATCAGGGAAAAAACGCTTGCCAGTATTTGCCGCATTATTAATTCATCCTAGTCGTGCCTTGAGTTCCCAATTGATTTATGGATTTGTCTGTATAGAAATCTTTACAATTCAATTGGGATTAAACAGCAGCTTCTATGCATATCAGATTTAGATTGGAGATGCAACAAGACCTTAAATGACCTTTTGGACATGCTTGCTGTAAATACCAGAAAGCAATGAGGTATGAAATTAACATGCTCATTCATTGGATAACTATGCAACAAACCATTTAGTCATTAACTTCACGAGAGATTTCAAGGGTATAGAATATGCAGGTAGCCACTAACTATTTAAGCTACTGCAGCTATTTATAATAAAAAAGGCTCATGAGACAGGTTAATTTTAAAATGATATTTTTATTTGATTTAGTAAACTTTTCATCATTAAATATTTCCCCCACAGGGACAAATATAATTTTTGTTGCTTGCATTGAGCTTTGCGTAAAACAAGTTGTGGTAATCTCCAGTGAACAAATAATCATATAACAAAGGTTACAAATAATGGTAAAATATGGCACTCAGTACAGCAATAGTTGTTTTTTCACTCTCAATCCAATTACACATAACACTTGTGGAAACGTACATACCTCTTGGCGAGTGAGCTATTCAGCCTAAACAAGTAACATAACTTAATGGCATTTATGATGATACAACGAAAACATATACGATTTTCCATACACTCTCTTATTTCCTTCCATACATATTTCTTCCTTCATATAAGCAAAGATGTTGTGAGGAGGTTGAGCTGGGCAATGGCAATGCCACAATAACCATTACTGTCATAATTTTTTCCCTTCCACCTGCGTCTCATAAACTCCATAGGCTCAAAAGTCACTTCATTTAAAAAGGAAAAGGAGAAAACAGTAAAAGTGTCTGGTTCATAATAACCTCATGGGGATCTTCATATTTCTTTTCTGCCCCAGTCATTTCTACCACCTCACTATAAATATTGGTACATACTTTTGAGATAATGTAAGAAAAATTGATTTTTCAAATTAAAAGAAAAACAGGTAAAAAGTCAAAATCAAAGCACGTCTCAAAACACTTTAACAGCTACAAACATAGAGAAATTTTTAAACAATAATATTTCTCTTTTGCACTCATATTTAACACAACCATTCCTTAAACAAGATTAAATATTAAATCCACCCTTAATCGACTATTAACTACAGGAAAACAATTTTGTGTTATGAATTAATAAACAAATATTTTTACATTATTAGGCATTCTTCCTTCATACACAAACATTTTAATATTATACATAACAATCCGATTCAAATCGTATAATAATAATTATTAGTCGCTTTATATTGGTACTCAATATCTATTAAGCTTAATTCAAAAGTCTCATATTCAACGGTAATACATATGCACTATGTAATCCTTAAATAGCTTCCAGACCTTATTAATATGGCGAAGCAAAATAGCACACGAAAATTGCATCCGAGCAACGAACAAATCACAATAAAAACGATATATATAAATATGTATAACATTACACTAAAGTCCCTTAACTTATTTCAATCGTTAAAATTAAATATGTGGAATGATCATAAAAGTTTTCTTCCTCATCACATACGTTGTCTTATGAAATGATGAGCAGAAACTTGTTAATTATCTATTGATACAATAGGAGAAGTTGGGGTAGAGTAGACAATGAAGAGATAAAAATCGAGTTGGATCCTCCTCTTCCGTAAAACCCTTCACATCCAGAATATTTTCATAGGTATCGTAGCGGACGTAACTGAAGGTAATCTGCAATCAAATTCAAGAAGAAAAAAACATTATCATCCGAAACAATTTTTTTTACATCCTAATGCTAACACTCTAATCCTGAACTCATTTAGGCAATATAGCCAGAGTGATTTCAATAGAATTGAAAGGAAATACTAAAATGTGTTTGTAATTACCAAAATTAGTTTTTAATCAATGAATACAATCTTAAAAGTAAATTCAAATGGATCATTTTCAAGTTCCCTTGTTACACATGAGTAATAATAAGTCCGTCCTATGTAAGTACTATATTGACAACACAAAACCATCAATCCTAGAAGATCCTACAAGGAACTTGTAGTTCCTTAACACCCTATGAATAAATCCATATGAGATACATACGAATGACTTTTGAAAGTTAATGCTTTGTAATAATTATTATTTGTTATTTTTTCCCTCTTGCTTGAGACTCCAACATCTTTCAACTCTCATGATATCTTTGCACATTCTAATGATTGCTTTCTAAATTATATACGCCAGTGGCCATTTGAGAAGTGATTGTCTCACTGTTAAAGTAGTGGAACTTAGGCTAAAAAAAAGTGACAAGTAATTGTAACATGAGTGAATTTAAATTTGTAAACATTAAGAAGAATCATTTGTTGGTCCTCTATTTTTCTACCACTCATTCAATATCAATTAAAAGGCAAACGTTTATCTATGATTAGATCTCAAATGAACGTTAAATTTACGTTTTTCTTAAATTAGATGTCAATTTTTTCAGACACCAAAAGCGTCTCGGCTTCTTGCTCTTCTTAAACTCACAATCAGTGCTATTACGATTTAGCATAGAACTATTGTTGTAGGTCCTAAGCCTTACGTTATCAGAGTCATTAATCAAAAAGGTTTTTTCTTTTCTTTTCGCAGGGGTTAAAAATTTTCCGTACTAATCAGAGCGGCTTTTGAGACTCAAGATATGTGACCCCCCGTAGAAAGCATAGGGCGGGGTCCCTCCTTAAGCTATCCCTCGCCTCCGACCAAGATATTATCCATTGTGTTAATCATCAAGAGATGGATGGATGCTGCTGGACGCGATTACATCATGTGTCCAAGCTACATAACCTCTTAGCATACAATCTATGTATATGGATAGTTATTTAAGCACGTACATCTCTAATGGCATACTTCTCCTACAATGATATAAATGTATATTATAGTCATGTCAAGACAGTTACAATAGTACCTGTACATAATCACAGTGTGACTTTTTGTCTTGTCTCCTCGAAGCAAGTGTGAGTGTGTGTGTGTGTGTGTCTAGGGGACTACAGCTGAATAAATAAATAATGTAAGTAATCAGCCACGGAATGTCAATGGCTCCTAGGAGATGTGAATCTTTGATTTGAAGGGCTCATTGTGTCCAAGTGTACAATGTTGTATTAAACGGAGACAAGAAAATACAAACCACCTTCAGACTTTAAATACTCATCCTGACTGACACCTCACACTATTCCTCTCTTTAAATAATAATCCGACGTATTAACAATCACATCATCCCAACTCATCTGCGGATATGATTATTCAAATGGCAATTCCTTACGGCTGCTTAAGTCTCTCTCTCCCTCTCTCTCTCCCTTTCTCACCCAAGAATAGCTCTACATGTGTTTTTATTTAGAGTGTATGATATTCATTTGTGGAAAGAGAGTGAGAGAGAGAGAGAGAAGAATAAATAATATGATCAATTGTGAATTGTGTCTAGTTACGTACTTCAGAATGAGGATTCTTCATATCGATGAACTTCATCGTCTCGAAGTGTGAGTGGAACTGGGGGATGACTGTCAAATTCTGGCCGAGGAGGTGCCCTGGAAAAAATAAGAAGAATTCACTAGGGTAATAATTACTCCTTGTAATATCCATACGTACCAACACCCTTACATCTATTTCTCTTGAGAATGAACCAACCCATCAATTTTCATATGTACATATAGTTGAATGTAAAGTTAACAAGTTACAAAACTCCAATGTCCAAACCTCCTCCTCCGTCTGTTCCTCATACTCATTCTCTCTAGCTTTGTAATAATCATAATTCTCATCATCATCATCATCATTATCAACTAATTCAACATCCACAAATTCACATTTGCCACAACCCTCTCTCCCAAGTAATGTAAATGTCCAGGAGGTATAACATGGGAAATGTTCGCCCCAAAATCCTATAAAGAGTTTATTAGCAGCAGTATGGAATAAGGTATATGTACAAGGGAAGGCAGTGCAATTCCAACAACACCCCGCCGGCTTACAATGACAACAGTTGTAAGTAGCATTTTTCCCTTGTATAATTTCACAATACAATAGCGGAAGATAAAACAATGAAAAGAAAATTTCAACTTCAATCTTAATATATGGGGCCAAGACAATACCTAACAAGCATAAAATACATGTCTCTCTTCTCCAGTCTTATTCTCCTGTAGTGCCATAACAATTTCCAATTTAAAAATTTTCCCATCATTTTTTCTTCCCCTTAAAAACCCCATTGTATAAAAATACCATTGCACTGGTTTACACTCATCTTTGATATCATCAACCTACTTTTGCTCCAGTAAACTCAACATGAAAAGTCCCAGGACTGGTTACAGGTTAGCTGAAGCTCTGCCGGATCAAGACTTTTTAATACTTTATGAAATGCTAAATAGCTAAGGTCTCCCAAGAACCCTTTCTTCCGAAGGCTAACTGCTGTTCCTGCTGAAAGCCCATCAAAGGATAAGTAGAAGTAAGCTACACATTCCTCATGTTTATTATTACATGGTACAAGAACCACCTCCGCCTCTATCTAATTGTACCTACAATCATCCTGGATTTTTAAACACTCCTCATACTACATACCTCTGGACTCCAAACGCTAATACTTCACTCACTGCAAATTAACTTACTATTTTTTTTAAACCTTAATTACAAGTTTCAAATTCTTCAAAGAGTATCTTTCAAATTAATAACTTTGGCTAGAGGGAAAGGAATTAATAGGGATAGATCACCCACAAAAAACTACAATAATTTTCAAAACTGACATCGTCTCCCTAATAATAAATGATTGTTCTATCATTTCAAAAAAAACTGCAGACCCTGTCATACTACACACAAGTCTTAAAATACTATGAGGAACAGTAAACAAGCCCTGCTCAAAAATTGACTGGAGCTTTGAATTCTTGAGAGACACACATGAGGCATGAAGATGATGTGAAATGCCGATGATGTAAGGATTTCTCGTTTTGGTTCCGTGTAATATCTAATGACATTGAAACTATTGCCATGTGACGATGACTAATGCATCTGCTCATCTCATCCCTGTCTTGTTCCTCTCGGTGATCGGTGAGTTATGAATTGTGGTGAAGGTTCCATCCATACCAATGCAATGTAAGGAAAAACGACCTACCGACAAACGTCAAGAGATGGGAAAAGTTCCGTCGACAGCCATAAAATTCAATAATACATCATCATATCAGACATTGGAACTCCAGCGTTGCTCCCTTGCTATGTACATATATACCTTAGGCTGTCGAATCCTCAAATTCTCTCCAAGAAAACTTCAGAGAGGAACAAATCAAATGGGATGCCTGCACGTGTACCAACCCATAAAAACGATGATGATCGCAGGCCCGCAACCATGTAATATTCCGCATGGAGATGATCACCATCATAATAATCATTTCCTACGAATCTATTACATGGTAATGTTTCTAAACCTCCCGTATTATTACCCAACATCCTTCTACAGTTACATTATACAATACTTAAATTCTACATATATATTAGTTTATACTCTTGAAAAAATTCGTGAGGCGATCGATCCTCTCCTATACGATTCCTGTAGGTGAAGAGTTTAAGGGAATTTACAAGTATTAGCAGTTAGCCGAACGTACGTCTCTGTGATGAAGGAAGGAAGAAAAAGAAAAAAAAATTTGGGTTTGGTCCATTCTTTGAGTAATACTACTAAATCTATAATTATGCAAAGGGCGTTCCTTACCAACAATGTATCCGACAGTAACATCATCAGGCAACTGAATCCGGTCGCAGACTTTGATGAATTTACCCCCACTAAAAACATGGAGAGAGAGAGAAAAAGAAACAATGTAAATTAGAATTTTGTTGAAGAGATGTCCAACCGATAGATGAACTCAGGTAGTTTGACGATTCTTGTCTATATGACTTGATGGACTTTACCGCACTCAAATCTTACTTTACTACAATATATTACCATCAACTATAAAAAAATATATCTTCTCATCTCCCATATACTCATACAGTGCTGCTGCTACTTGGGAAGGTAGTACTATAAAAAATAAAATGCTCCTGGCCATTTTGAATTATATAAAGTTGCTCTAAGCTCTTTTAACATTGCACTATGTGCTCTACCCTCAAATGCTACAAATCACAACATAAGAACATTACACGGTCTGCTTATAGTGGAATTTTCTCTCCTTTACCCGCTTCTCAAACCTAATGTATTGTTATGTCAAAGTCAAGGATATAAGTATGTACTTACTCGCCCTCTTCTACTAATACTTACTACAACTTTCTCGTCACTCATTTTATTTACAGCGGAGGAGAGATGAATTGAATTCAACCTAACATCTAACAGGTCCTATGCGATATTTACTTATATTGTTGTGTATAGTATATTGTATCTTTATATTATGGATTATATATTAAGAACAGAGCGGTGAACCCATCATCATAACTATATAAGGCTAGGAGCTATATTGAGAGTTTAAAATTCTTCATCAGCTTGTGTGAGAAGAGATGAGAGTGGAAGAAGAAGAAGTCGAAGACGTAGAAGAAGATTGGGAAAAGGATGACTTACCTAGCCAGGGGGCTCATTCGTAACGCCAAAGCTCGGCTAATACAAAAGCCAGCACCGCCAGTTGCAAACCAAAAGGATACTTCTTCCTGCAATAAACAAAAACATATCCTCATAAGTATTAAAAGCTACAAAGGGAATGAGAGGAGAGATGATAAGATCAAACAAAACTGAACATATACAATCAACAACAACAACAACATTGCAGATGAGTAAAAGCAGAGTGGAGATTTCACAAAAGATATATTACACTCAGCTCCCAGCGAGAGATGGAGGGAAAAACAAGTGTAAGATTAAGAAAAACTATAGCATGTCCATTTTTGGTACCGAGAAAAATTAAGCATTACATTTCAAGAGATTTTACTCATTAGTGAGGCTAGATTAAAATCGGGTTTGAGACCACAATCGTAATTCTTGAGTACTTAACAAAACTGCAAGTTTAACATTAAAATTTTTGTAATGATACTTTTCTTGGTTAACCTTTTCTTGGATCTCATCAAGAAAGGGAATGTTTTTTTTATTCTTGGAAGTAATAATTTTTGAAAAGGGTACAATATTATGAAATTGTAATCACTGTGGGGTTACACATTTGCTTGTCCATGTCAGTTGAAGGTAGCAATCAAAATGTGAGATATAACACAATGCCATATAGTCAATATGATGAGAGGTAGGAAATGTAATTGAGGAAATTACGCCTGGAGACGTGGTGGAGGGTCTGATAATTTCCAGAACCCTTGCTTTTTGTCCTTACTCCAGGCAATGGAATATATTGTTCAGTGTAATCTAATGTCAATTACAAGTAACGCAGCGAAACCAACATTTTCTTAAAGGTTCAAATATTCAATGAATCTGAGGCTTCTGAGGTAATTCAGGTGAAGGAATAATTCATTAGACCTCTTCCCCTTTTCTTTCTTCTTCATATATGAACATCTGTGAAATTATTTTTCTCACTTCCCTAAAAAAATGACTCCGCTTGATTTTTACTTGGAAAGATCATCTTGTTAATAGTACAAAGGTTTTAAAGCGGAAATATGCAGGTATTTATTGCCCCCAACTAAATTAGGGTAAATGAGCCCCAGGTTTTAAGGAACCTTCCGATTTTTAAGATAAAGACAATTTTACAAGGAGCAAAAATTCCTCTCAAATATTACAAGCCCACCATTTATACCTCCGCTTAATTATAACAACAGAGCAATCATCAATGTCCACAGGTTTTTAAACCTTCCAGCGCAGCAGTAAAAATATCAGACCATAAAAACTCATTCCATTTCAATTTTCACCTTCTGTCAGTAATATCCAGTCATAAAATCATATTCCAGCTTAAACCTCAAACCTATTACATAACTTGCACATTAAAGCAGTGGAAAGACAATTGTGCGAAATTCCTCACTATTCCAAGTGCCTTGGCGAGAGGTGAGAGCACAGACCTATTAAAGAACACCTTTACAAATACCGAACCTTCAACCAATTATAGAATCGTCTCTTGACTATACATCTGCTCCCTCAACATTGACTGAAAGCCCATAAAATCAAGAATACAGGTATTTAATTGTTTCACAAGAAAAAGCGAAACTTTCAACTCAAAACCCATGCCATACCACGATGCCACACAGACCAAGTATTAAAAACCAGGTTTTTGCACCCTGTCGTAAGAAAATATGAAACACCTAAGGAATTTACTTATTTTAATCATTTCACTAGGTTTCCCTAACATAGAAAAGATCCTACACAATCCTCATCCTCTTACATTGAGACAAAACCAGATGACTTTTTCCCTTATGTTTTTCCATCTAAATCTCCAGCCTGCTCCCATCCATCCCACAACCATTCAACCAGAACTAAAAACCAGGCTTTAAAAATCCCAAGGTAGAAATTCAAACCACAAAAGTTTACACAAGGAAGAAAAGGATTCTCACCACAAAATTATGATGATAAGTTCCGCTTCTTTTAATACCAAATCCCTCCCCAGCCTCTCATGTCCAACGTGTCTAACTATAAGCTCCATGTCCCCAAAACCGTTAATATTAAAACATCCCTATATACTTTCCACATCTCCAGAAATCTCCAAATTTAGAAGAAGAAAAAACTCCCGAGCATCCCAAATTGAAAATTCCAGTGTATACAGAGATGAGCGGCTCCTCACAAAAGAGAAGCAATAGTTAGCTAATAGGAACATGCAGCTCCAATTTGGTAGCCCATTACTGCATGGTCATTACAATAATTATTCGATACGTGTGTGTGCATTTTCGGCCAACAAGATTAAGAAAACTAGTTGAAGACAAGACAAGCTATTGGAGACTACCGGCAATATGACAGAGAGCGAGAGAGAGTGCAGCCACACTAAAACAAAACTATCCCTTCCTCAGCAAAGGCACACAGTCACGGACGAATGGCGGTTAAGCTGTAACATTTTATTCGAATTACAAGGTACGTATAGAGAGAACATCATTTTAAGAAAGTACATAAAACTCCGTAACTATAGTGACTCAGGTATAGTAAAACAATCTAAAAATGCAATTTCCCCCAAAATTCTCTCTCCTAATTCCCCATCTGAGGTTATTCTAATAGAAGGTTTTGTGACAGCAAATGATGAGATATTGCGTGACTCATGACTCACAGTCAGTCTCACAAGTAACAATCACAAATGAGAGCTATACAAGGATCCGAAAGCCGAGCAGCTTATTACTCTCTACAAATAATAGTACTTGTATTCTTCTAAGTATTTCTACACATGTCTCATCTCTATATATCCTCACATATCTCTATGCATGCACAGATACATGAACACGCTCAATTTTATCCTCTACTTTTTTTTTGATACTCCGACTCCCTCATCTCTTGCCGCTCTTTATATGGTTACTTAACCAAAATGGTCTTTGTTTACGTACATCATTCACCAGAATAGTAAAGTCAAGGAATCTCAACAAGCACAGAGCCAGTACAGAGGAGAAGAGGAGAGACTCAAAGTCCGAGTTCACGTCTCTTTGATATAAAAGATATAGAGAAAAGGCTAGTCCGAGCGTAAAAACTACCTAAAAACCATGTCAGTTTGTGAACGTGTCTCTGCCTTTTTTTACACCAGTTTAAATATATTCCCAGTTCCTCTTCAAAAAAACTGCTCCCTATAACAAAATAAGTGCTTCACATACATATGTACATGCCATGAAAAATCTCCTTTAAGTACGATAGTTCAGCTAGAGATGCTATAAATATATATGGACACACACACACACACACACATAGATAGTACACATGCAGCTGGTAGAATTCCCTTGCACTTGCCTCATTTTAAAGGACTATTTAGAGTGAAATGAGATGAAGGCACGACAAGGGAGTTCGGAACAAGTCCAACTTTACTACTACATCAAGTACAAACGAATCTGAATGACCCATTGTAGTTGCCTTTTGTACTCGAGTAGGTATTTATTTATTTGTATACACGTCCAGGCTCTGTCTTTTTTTCTCTCTCTTTCTCTATATCCGAAAGTCAAGTTTTTTGGCAGTTCAGTACAAACGAGAGACTTTGTTCCGAGACATGTTACTACATTTAATGGAGGATATAGATTTACTATTTATATGTACGAGGAGGAAAAAGGAAGAGCGAGAGCGAAAAAAAGTGAGAATCTCTAATCATGTACACAAGCAACAAGTCAAGAGTTAAACCCACGGACATCCAACGTCGCCTCCTCCTTTAGCTTTTCCCCTTCATCAATAGTCAAAGTTGCACAGATAGAAATCAACTGGTTCTCTTCTCCAGGTGTTTATGTATTAACAATATCTATGTATAGTATATATCTGTGTACATATGCAGTTATTAGTATGAGGAGCTTAAACAATGGGGAAAAGAAATAATGAATGAATACATTTCGTTCCTCTGCTATTGAATCATTACCATTTTTCATGCATCGGAAAACCTGCACTGCATCCCGAAAGTGCCTTGTATAGATTTGCAGGACAGGACATGTTAACGTTAAATGCATACATGTGTTGTTTATATTGTGAGAAACATATGCATACTTTGTACTTGCCTTTCCTTGGAAATGAGTATGTAAACCATGCCATTATCATTAAGTTTTTTTTGTATGTATATGGTACACAGGTAAGGAAACACTTGAGAGTTACAGACGAGCCAACATATATTATATTAGAAATACAAATATTCATAACATTGCGGCAGTTTAACTCCAATTATCAGCTCAAGCGTAAAAATCCCCTGTAAATCATCCCATTGTTTCTAATTATCATTCTCGAGTATCAAGGTAGGGATAAATAATGGTAAAACTATACATACTCAACTTGTGTACGCACTGATTCAGCCTCACTTGAAACCTGTAGGAAAAATATTCTCGAGATTTCCAATGTCTTCACAACACATTCAGATACTACTACTAAAACAATGCAAATTTTTTTAAGCCCTTTACATTAAAAATGGAAGGCACGATTTGGTTCCAAGGCATCGCATTATACATAGTTGAGATGCTGAGAAAATGCCTGAATATATAAGAGAAGTTGAAAAATGGCATTTTTTTGATGACCCAACCCTCCATTCTTTGGACCCGGCACCCCTTCAAAAAACTACAGGTCATAAACCGACCGAGGACAACCTAATGTGAAGAGTTCTTTAACGATGTTTTAACACGCTTTTGAAGAAACATCCACCGACAAGTGTATCCGTTCACTGGAACTGTCCTATGAGTCTATGTATAGGAAATACCTCAAATACTTCCAACTTGCTCTCATTCATTCCTCATTGATCTCCATATCTTTACAAGGGTTAAGGCATAAAGTGTGCAACCACCTGTTGTAACGTCCTCGCCCTGACATTTCTTCATTTATCCTTCGCATATCAAACTACTTGATCGACAGACCCTGTCAATTACAACTTCCGATCTTCATCCCCAAAAAGCCTTACTCAATAAGCAAAGAGAAGTTCCCACTTCACACAACTATTTACCAAACTATACGTTACATTAAATTACACCAAAGCCCGGTAAATTGACAGGCCAAACTCTACAGCTACGTTAATTAGAGACAGAGTTAGAGAGAGAGAGAGAGAGAGCGCACGTCCTCAAAAATCTCTGAATGTTTTTCTTTTTTCTTACCACCGATCCTTTAGCTCTCCCTATACTAATACATATACGATGATTAACTTTAATACAAAAGAAAGGAAAACATTTCCAAGGAAAAAAAGGAAACAAAACTAATGATACTATTTACAGGAAGATTTTTCCAAGATACTCCAGGCTATATTTCCCTCTCTCATGATTACCTTCAAATAGCATGGAAGCTGATAGTTGATTATTGGGAAATGAAACTGGAAAAGATGGGTTTTGATAAGTGAACCATAAAGCATGTATTGAGAGTACGATGGAAATTATTATTTTTAGGTATCAAGAGAGTTCCAGAGGCTTTTTCAGTTTATAGAACCCCAAAAATGAAACACGAGTTCAGCCTTAAGGATTATATGTACTAAAACATTGTAAAGAGTCAGGCAGGGTCCGAAATAGGAGTAAAAAGGTTATTTGTAATTTTATCCTTGCTATTCTTTCCCCTCAATGACTACACACATAATGTCATAAATTGTTACCTCTTCTATCCTTAGACACACTAAAAATATACTACTTTCATGTTTCCCCTAAACAATAACAATACCCAATACTTTCGTCTCCCTCTCTCTCTCACTTGTCTCTCCAATTCTATTCAGTCAGACGCACCTGAGAGCATTTATTGCCTTAATTATATTACATGATGGAGTTCCGACATAAACCAAACCAATTCTCCTGTTAACAAAGTAGCCCTAAAACTACCTCCAGGGTTAGCACTTCATTTCCCTTCTAATTCCAAATCTTTCAATACTCATCCCATCCCTACATATTGTACATACTAGCCCTCGGTTCCTATTAAAAACTCTTCAATTTCTATACCTGTAATTCCAAACTCCCCGTTTAAAAAAACCCAAAGAAATTTCCTTCAATCTATGTAGCTGAGTTTACAAAAACAAAATTGAGGATGTGAAATTCATTTATTTTAGATAACGGGAAAGAGCGGAGCAATTACGTTAGAGTGGGAACTTAAAAAACCATTTAGTCTCCAATCAGTCTAGGGATGTAACATGGTGGAATAAATAGAAGAAGCAGGGCGATAATTGAACATCATAGTGAGCACCGCTTTGACTCTCCTACTAAAAGTCTTTTCAATGGATGTGAAAGGAAAATATTTTTGAAATCCGAATTACTAGATTAGACCAAACCATTAACCTCTAGAGGAGTGACATTGAAGCTTCTCTCGTCATTCGTGTCATCAACGTCGTAAATAATCCTCCTCTTCAACTCACACCGTCTAGATCAAATTCAACGTCAATGCGAAGAACAAAGATATGAAGCTTTTAAGAGTCAGGAACTTTTGACTTATCGCTCCTTCGGGTCTAATTCATACTCTCACTGTCAACAATAATATAATGGAATGGGCAATGGTCACCACAGAAATTGTCAACAGCCATAAAAGTTACTATTTGCCATGAAATCCTTTCCAGATTTTACAGCCTCAAACGTACCTAGAGCACTTCCTTCTCTAGTGTTATTATGATACTTGGACAGATACATGATCCATTATGGTCCATCCCATTGGGCTATTTTCAAGATACTGGAAAGCTTTTAGAGAATTTTATGCTCGTGTAGCTTTTTGGCTCACACTTGAAAAGTGTCAATTGTTGACTGGTCTAAAGGCAAATTCCTTTTGTCATCCTACACTAAATATTTTCCATATCGTGCCCTTTCTATGGTTATACAGTCTACCTATAAAATGGAAGGAAGCCTTTTATTTTTCTTCCCCTCTGACTATAAACAATTATTGTCAAAAACTTGTCAATAAACTATTTCACAGAATCCAGCCTGTCACTCTCTAACAAGCTCCAGCCATCACAGGAGGAATTTTGACAGGAAATAAATACTCCATTCACATTTTATGTCTCAAGAAAAATCCATGGAAAAAAGCTATGCATATATGTAAATCCATGGAATAGCAAAGACTGAAAAGGGATGTTTTTCAAAACCAAGTAAATAAACGTCATCCGCCGTACGCATATGAAATTAAGTAATGTTTTCCCCTTACGCTTAAATTAATATTTTATGACTAGAAGGAAATATCTGAATGTTGGAGGAAATCACCAATTTTATCCATTCACATGTATTCAAAAGTACTTTATTTAAAAAGCCTCTATTGACTATATGCTATGCAATACATAGGGAGAAGCTTATTTGGTTGAAGTATAAAATGACCAGCAAATTTCCCTTGTAATTTCCTAGACAATCAATGTTGCATTCTCTTATTAGGAGTAATAAATTGAAGGAGTGAAGAAATTGTAAATTCTAGTGATTCTTCAGCACTATGCTGGCTCTGTATACACACACACAATGCTTATATTCTTGTTACTACGGGAAGGATTTTGGTGAGGATGGCATATAGAATGTGGAAAAAAGCAAGTTTTCAACTTCAGACTCGCTTCTCTCCATAAGCTGTGAACAACAACATGACAAGTAAAAACTTTGTTCTTGTAATTTACGCTCTAGTGTAACTGATCCATGTAAACAAGTTCCAAGAAGATGGACCTATAGACCCTGCGTATGTATACATAGAGATAGATAGACAATAATGTGCAGAAAATCTACAAAGCTTTCCATTCCAGTAAAGAAGCCTTTCAACAAAAATTTTATTGCTTTTTACCCATCACATCTCAAGACATTGTACTTTTCCTATACACATTTCCCTCTCTCTCATATAATAGCATTCAGCCAATAGCCTACGGCCTAAAAATCAACGGACTCTCGTCAGCTGTGCATCTCCTCTTTTATTTCTCCATGTACCAAATTAAGCTGAAAGTTCCAGCTATAAAGTCTCAACATACATTACATTATATATCCCTATGTAATTTTATGTACACCCTGTAGGAGCTAAATTCAACATACATAAGCACTTAAACTCTAGCAAGGTAGTAATTTAAATGCAAATTTCCCCCTAAAACACACGCCAATCTCCACAACTGTCTGATGACCTCACCATTAAATGCACAGACACACGCTTATTTATGAAGCTGGATCCAAGTGAAGTCAACCCTCAATTAAAATCATCCACTATATGCAGAAGTTTCATATCCCGTCCTCCTCCTGTAAACACTGTTCGTTACTGCCTCATGAAATTGTTCGAGCAATTTCCATATCCCTAATAAAGGTATGCAGAGAAATTTGTGAATATTACCCGCTCTCGCTCTAGGAATCTACGTTAAAACCTCAATCAAAAGTCCACGTTGTCACGAGAAAATTCTCAATTATTGACTATAGAAAAAATTCAAAGTTCACCGCTTCATCGTAAATTCTTCTTCACAAAGGTCACCTTCCTGTAGGTTCAAAAGTGGTATGGCTATATGAAACAGCATGGTGGAATGTTGCAAAAAAGGGGACTCTTGTAAATGATCATTGTAAAAGAGTTATCATTTACTATTCTTATGCTCAATGAAGCCATTTCTCTATAAGGGATCTCATATGTAAATAAACCATATGGTGATATTAAAAGCAGATGCATCTCCACTATTCTGAGCATCTGATATGGAGATCTTGCCATTTTTTATCATGCCCACAGGATCACATATGCTAAGTTAAGAAAAACGTCAAATCATCAAATCATGCAACTCATCCTTTCTTCGTCTCACTGTACATATTCTGTAGCTCAGTCAGTTTAGAAGCATTATATAATCAATAAGATATTCACTACATGTCCTAAGCTCCATCAAAATCCCCCACTCTCAAATCTTCAAATCCATCTATTTTCTACCATTTATTATGTACGTATGCACACACATGTCTGCAATTGTTCGAACATTTATACTTGAGCCGTTGAATTCACTCATGAGTACCTTTCATTATGCAACTTTATTTTCTCAATACTTCCTCATGCTATGAGAGAGAGAGATGAGAAAAAGGACAAGCTTTTGAAAAAACACTCACAACAAGCGTATCATTATCTTCCATCAACAATCATCCCAAGACCCAATAGAATTAAATGACAAAGTCTCAAACCACTTGAGCGAGCTCAATTAGTTCCAAGAAAATATCTCATTCCGCTTTTTTAATCTCTTCACAATATACAATAATATAATAAAAGAGTGGATCTTCAAAAAGCTCTGCAAAGAAAAATGAAATGTTGAGAGTTGCATATCTCTGAATTTTTTGACAATTCAAAAATCCGTTGATAATGAATACAAGAGCAATCCTAGACTCTAGTGTTTGGTTACTCACTCTCTCAATTCCTATTATCTCTTCCACAATTGAAGTCACAAGTACATAGAAAGCAAATTGTCCAAGGAGTCGGTAGGGAATTGTGGGGCCAAGCCCCTATACATATTATTATAATGAGACCCGACGCTTTTCAATCATGTCAGCAAATCATAACTGTCAAGTGGAAAATGTTCTGTGGATGAGAGTATGAGATGAGAGAGGGAAGAAAGTACAGCCACCAAAGAAGTGACTCTCTTGGGAGTAGTAGAATAGTATGCAGTGAGTGAGTCGAATTTTAAAGGGCACGTTGCGAAAATATTTACCCGCCTTTAAACTTGAGTAAATAATCCAACTTGTTAGGATATATTCAAAGTAAGATAGGACATTCTGGATAAGATTCAATGTAAACAATTGGTCATATCATTACTTTTGGTCTAGACTCCAGATAAGATTTAACAACCCACGGGTTACAAAATATATACAAAATACTCTACCTTCAAGACAAGACTTCAACTTACTCCTACTTACTCAATTTATTCACAGATCCAATCATATGATATTTCTTCATGTACATATATTCTAAGCAGGAGACCCATAGTAGATTGTACAGAGACACTCAAACTACATAGGAAGAAACATTTTTCTTCTGAGAATTGTTGAGACAAAGAATTCCAATAAATCATCCACATTCTGAGTGACTTGCTCTTGACCTGTTTTGAAATGCGATGCGTGCCAGATATATTAACTTAATCACTGGCTTTATTTCTTTGAAAACATACCACTAAATACACATTATTGCCGAAACAAGCTCCTGTTTTATTTCCTCATTACAAATATATTCATATATCTACTTTCTTGTGAACTTCTTCAGCCTCAGGAATGACACTGAGTCTAATTTAAAGGTCCACATGCTAAAACCTACACTCCTTTTAGAAGGTATTAAAAAGCCCATTCCTATGTAAAATACCATGAGTACTAAAGCCCTACGAGCTTTTTTTTTTTACAACGCAGCGAGCTATAAGTAATAATGACTAACTGCAAAAGCAAATTATGTTTTTATTCAGTGCAAGATTTTAAATTATTGTAATCAAGTTTCCCGTTGAGGCTCATCATGACTTTGCTAATTGCCAAGTGCACATGAAATCCCATGTATATTCTATTAAAGAATAAATACTTGGAACTGTCTCGCTCCTTGAAATGTCTCTCTCGTACTTGTTGGGCCTGATGTGTACACACACATTTGCTATATTTTGACATTTAAGTATCAGCTAAAGTACGAGTAGTAAGCAAATAGATAGGATTTTATGTAAGAGTAATAAAATAATCTTCCCATCCACACAGCCATCCTGTTTTATCTCACCAGTAATTTACTCATCAGGTGAGGAACAATGAGAACGGAGCTCTCATTTGCACATCAAATAAATTTACTCGCCAAATTCTCCTTCCTTGCTAAACATTGTCGTTCTATATGCACACTAAACTCTGAATGATGCTCATGACAGCGTGTACTATACTCACACATACGTACGTCCTCATGATAATAATTTGTAAAAAATCCTCTCCTCGCATGTGATAAAACATTTGGCATTTAAACGCACCTTAAGATTCATTGGTGGGAAATGTTTGTGTACACATATGAATATTACAGAGAGGAGTGTACATACCATAAGTTTGTATGTACCTACGTATAAAGAGCTACGTCATAAGAACACTTGTTCTAAATATGTAGAGTACACTTGAGAGTTGACCATAATGGCAATTACCATTGCCCATCGTACCCATCCACTAACATTCTGCAATTCAAAAAGGGTCTCTCTCCTCATCTTTTCCTACTCCTCTTTTTCTTCATCATTCGTGTATCTTCGGGTGAAGATATGTGGGTGATTTTAACTCTTAATGCTTCGACAACATATCAACAACCACATCAAACTAAAAAAGAACTAACCTCCTTTGCTGCCCAAAGTGAAAAAAAGTATTTGTGACTCAACTTTTAACAAGGGTCGCACGAGCTAAAGGAACAAAATCTTATCTTCATTGTGTACAGTCTAATGCTCAATACAAGAAGAAAGAGATGAGCTACTAAACTGAGTTCAACTTCCTCCACCCCGCAGCAGGGCGTTCACATATATATATAATTCTTCAATAGTAACCACTTGTTGATGCCCATTTCTTTTGGGTCTCGTCAACACAATCGACAACTCTTACTTTTTTAGACTCTTGAAAAACTTTTTCGTGTTTTCTTCCAAAAAAAACCATTTGGTTTTATTTGAAAAAAAACTACTTATCCAACCTGTTCTCTCATTCTCTGTGTTAGTGTGTTCAAAAAAAAACAACAACAATGGCAAAAGATTTCCACACCGTCCACTTTACTATTTTCCTTTTGACTTTAGTGACAATAACAATGTCTTATACAATTCCAAAGAGCAAGTCAAGGAACCTCCATCCTCGGCAATACTGCCCTATACCTCGGAATCTGAACGAGTCCTCAAATGACACTGGTTCCAGTGATAATATTCTCAAAGTGGTTGATATGAGTAAAACAGAAGGGAAGAAAGTACGGATACAATTTTATACACCAAATCCTGCACGTGCTTTAGAGAAGGAAGCTGTGGAGGAAACAACTTTGGCTTTCCCATATTTTGTGGATGACACGTCCGGAGCTATTGTACCAGTAGTGCCACTTACCATTGTTCCAGTGATAACGTCCGCAGATAGCAAAACTGGATCTGCCAATACGGAGACACCATCAGCTCAAGAATCTCCTACTACTCAAACTACACCTCTCAAGGCCCCTGCAGATGTAGGAGAAGTCTTATGTCAATGGGAATTTCAGGTAATGATAAAAACAATGCAGCTGGTTTTTTTTCCAAAATCATAAAACAATCAATGCACCTGAGATTAAATCTCAACAACAACAAGAAAAAGATCTTTAAACGATTTTAAAAAAAATTAAAAACTAGAATTTTTTGTAGCCCAGTCCAAATTTTATAAACGGTTAAGTAAGAGTCAGTCAAGTATATTTATGGATTTAGTAATTAAAGCTGACACTCAAAAATACATGGTATATTGACAAATGACTGTAATTTTCATGAAATTATATTGCCATAGGCTGCTAATGAGAGTGAGTATCTCCTTTTGACGTTTAACAATCTCTCGGCTCCATATTCAACGGATTGCTCTGAGGCGTATGTCGCTCTACAGAAAGATAATGGCTATGAGTCGAGATGGTGTGGAAATCGACGACAGGTAAAAATCATTTTTACTTTCTTTTATAGCTTCATAATATATGTCTTTCTCCTTGTATATACTTCCCCCCCACTCAAACACTTTTTTTCCCAACATACAATTAACTATTCAATTTCCCACCTCTGCACAATACTAACAAAACACTTAAATGTAGCAAGAACTACTCCTCAACGGTTTCCTAACAATTCCCTGGAGGTATGTTCGAAGTACTAACCAAAATCAAAGTAATTCTGATGATGTAAGTTAATTAAAAATATGACCAAAAATTAACTTTTAGCAGCACAAAAAATGCACCTACAAAAAATCACGAAAAAATACTAATTATAATTGCTCTTATTTCGCACACAGGCCAACGCACGTCCAATGTCCCTATTTTCCAAGAGCAGTGCGAAGATCACGGTCTTTCGTCGGGGAGACTCACCTACTTTCCCTCCAACAGGGTTTAGCGTGACGGTGGAATCTCTTGATATCTTTGCTATCAGTGGGATAGAGAATTCCCTCAGGGTATTATTAGGCTAAATGTTGTCAAACATTTACCACCACTTGTTCCTACCAATAGCTTCAACATATACATAAATATACACCTGTAAAGTATTTTTTTCTTTCTTTCCAAACCAAACCAGCCCAACATCCCTGTAAATCATTGGAAAGAAAAATCTTTGAATTGATCAACCCATTCTGATTATTAATGACCCATTAATATTGTATAGAAAAAGAAATATTTATTTTCTTGAATTACCACCAATGGTGATTGGTGTGATGAATGTAAAAGAAATTAATAGTATAATTTGCATTAACAATGCAAATGCTCCCCCTAAAATTGATGTCTAGTTGTATGAGTGATTTGTCTTACAAGCTAAATGTCTGTATTTGATTTGATTAATCCTGAGCTTTCTATAGATGTTATCTACTCATTCCTTCACTTTGTACTACAAATACAAGCTAATCCATTATACGTTAGGGTATAGAAGAAACTCAAGCCACACAACTTGAGGCAGACATTTAGAGGGAGAGAGAGAGAGAGCTAAGAAGAAGTTGATTTCAAGTAGAGCAATTGTTTGCACAAGGATTTGTACATTTTTAACTTACACCGGTTTCAAGGAGCAAGAAAAGCTTTCAAGGAAATGCCTCCTTGTACGCTCTTGGCATGAATGTTGTCATATATGTATATGTTATATATAGAGAGATGAATATAAAAGTAAAGTGTTCTATTGTAAACTCTTGACTTGAGAAAAATAAAGATGGATAGATTACTACATATATAGACAGGCGTGTTGTGGTCTGTCTGTGGCAGACAGGTACACACATAACATGGTCCAGCCTTTTGGAAAAATCCTTTCTTTCTTTCCCTTTTTACTGGATTTTTATCCTGCTGGTGCTTAAAATTCCATTTGGACTCTCTCATAAGTCCATATAAGATAACACATTTCGAGTATCTTCTCACTAAAAATAGTAACATGCCTTATGGATTCAACATGCTCAACTTTACCAATGCACCGTTCCGTTCCAGCCTGAACCTTTAGAGCCGTCTCCGATACATGACTTATTGTGGGCTGGGGAGTAAATAACTTAAAGTCAGCAGGTAAGGCTTTTTCATGTATATATGTATACGTGTATTTGGAACTTACATCATACTTTAGTCTTGAACAAAGTATAAATTGAGAACCAGTGATGCAGCACAACCTCAACTGATTCCATAGGCCACAAAACATGATTGGTAATGGTCCATGTAATTTTTGATATATAGAAATGTGATAATCCAAGCTCAAATACCTGTCTTGTCTCATTCCCAATGCTCTGAGAGTATGCTTCCAGCCCTATCCATAAATACTCATGAAAATGGCATAAACTTCGTTTCGGTTCCTCCCTTAACTTAAGGGCATGTATAATTCAAGTGCAAATATATATGTACATGCACGTACTTAGTATACACTGTAGATATGTACACATACGAGGACTCTTTATTATATTTGGCTAGATAAAAACATTTACTCTTCATAATAATATTCAAACCCAATCAATGCTCACATCACAGAGTTAAAATTTCTTTATCAATTCTCAGTCAATCCTTTCCTAGAAACTTCTTTATACTTTGGTTTTGGTTACATGAATAATTTAATCTCTAGCCTATAGTATAGCCATACATGTATAAACAGTAATACTGTAAAAGCACAATCATTGTTAAAGCTACGATAGAGAAGACCTTAAGAGTGCACCTTACGCATTTTCTCTTACTTACATATGTGCCTTGGGATATGAACCCTTTTAGTACTCCCTATCACAATCAGCTCTACTATGAGACTATACTATGGACCAGCATATCTATCTATACAAGAAAGATCATGGTTAAAAAGCATTAGACTTGCTTTCTGAACACCCGTAAACATCAAGTATGGCTATTGAACATTCATGAAATGATACAAGAAACCCAGTAATTATACAGACTATTCTTGCATTGAACCGTGCTTGAACGGAGTAAAGATTTTAGACTGTGGGCACATACAAATGCTACCATATTTTAGTAAAGGTAGCTCTATATACATACCACGTAGTACCACGTCGAACGTAGGGGCATAACAACTGTCTGCATAAATTATATTCCTGTCAGAAAAAAATGATTCCATTGTTAGCCAGGATTTTATGCTTCTTCATGTACTACCGAAATCTCTTTACGGGGATTATAAACGCGTGAAAATCACCTGCAGGCGCAAAAATGAGAAGCAATTAAGAAGGTAGTGAAACAATCTTTGGGTGTCACACTATTCCTCTGTAACCTCATACACTACAAGGATTTCATAATTGGAACCTTATTTTTTTTCCACCCTTGTAACACAAGAGAGACATGAAAAAAACATTGAGCATCTCTAGTTATAAGGAAAAAGCTCCACATGATTAAGTCTCTCCTCACATCATTACTACCCATAGGCTGACCTTAAGATTGGCATTGGAATAAATAAGTCGCGGTTACACTATTACTCAACAGTAACAATAATCATCATAATATAAAAATGATCACATAAAGATATCATCCAGATAATCATCCTACTCCTTTCCCGTCTATTTCGTGCTCACAAAATCTCCAAGCAACTTATACTACAAATCCAAGTGCTAAGAGCTCCGCTAGAAATTGAATCTGACAAAAGGTATTTAACACCTCAGAAGAAGAAAATCCCTGAATATTTCTATATGTAACGTTCTAGAGGAAGAGGAATATAATTTCCCTACGTATCCACATACATGACAATAGTAAACTAATACTCTGGCAAGGACTTCAATTGGATTAAGATGGAGTGGCAACCCTTTGAAGAGATTTGCCTCAAATTTCTATATCACCAAAGAGAAGGACGAGTGAAAAGGCTTTCATTATTCCAAAGACTTCTATTGGAGCTTCTCTCTCTCTCCATATAAAAAGGAAAGGTATAGATTTAGAAATGAAAAGCCGTGTGTCATTTACGAATTGGTAGCATTTATTCATGTGCGGCAGGCACAATACTTGAACGGCATGCATCCCGTCCTTGTTCAAGTAACCACATATACAAAATTGAGAACCACGTTTGTAGATTTACTCTAATTGTTCAAACTATACATGTATAGGCATATACTTATGTAGGGATTGTGCCCACTCCATAAGAACATGATAGGGGTAAACAAAACATATGGTTGTGAAAAGTTCGGAGACTCATCCTTACATAGAAAGTGCTGTCATGTATGGGCGTCTGCCGAGCGACCGCTCGTCAACAAATCCCAAAAAGCCTACCCTCATCATCCATCCAGATCGAAAGAGTAAAGAGCTCATCAGACAAAACCGAAGGAACCAGAAGGAGCGTCAACAGTGACATATGAATTTTGAACCCGACAAGCTATATACATATAGCAGCTCCTAAATTTCTCAGGGTTGCCCCCTTCCATACTCCACCGTTCGACACCATTAACTTTTATCACACTTACCAAAATGTACATATACTTTTCTACCTAAAATCATCAGCTAAAACCCCATGTCTTCTTCCAACTCTCTGCCTCTACCTCTCTCCAAACGGTTAGGACACGTCGTGAAATGTAGTCATTCTAAACGCCCAATATCTATCTAAAAACCTAGAGAGCACCGTTCCATAGTTGCATCACTCTGACTTGTGTTGTTTACTCCCTGAAATTCCACAGCTTTAACCATTAAAATGAAAAACAACCTCAGTTCAGTTCCGTGGTGTGGCTTGCTTGTCTACATGACCCATCCTCCTGTAACCCTTTCCATATGCAACAAACCAGGGAGAGACACCGTTCAAAACCCGCAACAACACAACACATGAATATTATCATTACCAAAATGTACACGCTTAATATTAAGTGCATGCTCGCTCAAAAGGACAGAAAAGACCCGATGCATTCAAATATGCAAGTACATATTTTGTGCACACTTATTTACATATACTATAGAAGGTGGAAAAAATCTCTTATAAAAAAATCTTTATGGAAAAATCTTGGGACTATGTATAAATGTATAGGCAATTTCAACCCTGACTTTACACGAATGGGGTGAGTAGGACAGAGTAGTAAATAATAGTCCAGTTGAAGCCCAGCCATTTCTTTATTTGAAGGGGTGAGGCTGAAGCAATGGGACTGGCAGGTCGTCCAGGTCAACATCAGATAAGACGTATTGTCTCTGCCCCTGTCTCTACATCTTAAAAGGCTGGAGAGCTACGCGATCACTACTAGACGTCCTCCCTCCACTTCTAAACACATTTCTACATGTACACACATTATGTGCATACGTAGGAATGAAAAACTCAAATGCTTGTGTTCTTCCTTATCTTATCGATAATTTGACTTTGAATTTACTTAGGAGAGATGGGAAAAGAGAGGGAGAGAGACATGGGGTTGGAAAGACTAAAAGATAATAATTGTCCGTGTATTTAAACTTCTATGTACAAGTGTGAGGTAATAATGCTTTAAATTACACAAGAAAGAACCAGCATTATATAAGTAAAGCCTGTATTTATTGACAATTTCACAATTTCCTCTGGCCCTCGTAGTATAGGGTTGTGTGTGTATACAGAAAATAAGGGCTGGGGTAGTAGTAGATGTTACTGGGTAAAATGTAAAGTAAAAGCACTTTTTCTCTAGGATAATTTCACTTGTAAAATGTGAAGGCGTTCATGATTGTCTAAGGTGGCTGAAGACATTTGGAGCACGCATATAATAGAACGGGAGCAAAGGTCAAGAATAAACATTTGGGTGTGCACAGACCCAAAGATGATTTAAGTGCTTGTCATACGCAACAGAGAGAGAAAGAGCTTGAAATGTCAGGATTTTATGTTCCGGCACTTTATGACTTCTATTACATGTTTTCATTCCAAAATCTTTCCCTCCTTTCCAGACAGACATACAATAACATAAGGAGAGCAATAATAATTATAACTTTGAAACTCACATTATGTATTGTGAAGTTTCAAAAGCTCTTGTATGGTTTAGTTTAGATGTTAAAACATTTTGGGGTTGTGTGCGGATCATGAAAAATTTTGCTCTGCTTCCAAAAAACCCATTAAGGTATGAGGTTTCGAAGGTAATAAAGTAAGGAATCGGCTTCCATTTTCACCTTTGCTCTAAAAGAGCCGGCAGGATGTGTAATCATAAGGGAGAAAGCATTAACGTTACTTTACTCAGAAATTTCTTCCCCAAAAGAATTTATATTCCCGACAAGCAATTCCTCTCAAAAGTCAGATATTTTTTAGTCTTATTGTTTTTCCTCTCTCTCTCTCTCTCTCTTATTGTTCTAGTTAAAATTTTACTACCTTTTCATGTTATAACTTTAAACGTGTAAAATCTTAAGAGTTTTTTCAATGGTAAGTTGCGCCAATGATTAATTTACTTTGCCCTTGGAAAATATTAATTTCCCTAGAACTTCACAAGGGAAATTCACCCCGTAATTTCCAATACTTTCCCTGCTGTGAAGCACTTAAGATTTTTATGGATCAAGCCCTGTGCCTTTGTACAAGCTTAAAATACTGAAATAGTAAATGCACAGGGAACATTACATTGAAATGGAGAACGCAGAGCTGAAAGGTAAAAAAAAGGTAAGAATTCGAGAAAAACGCCTTCATAATAAAAGGGATGGTTAACGCGTGATTTTAATTAATCAAATAGACTGGATGTCGAACATGAGTTATTACCCAACTCTCGTCCAAATTTCCTATGCAAACACATTGGTGTTATGTGTTAATGCCATGAAAAAATCTTCCCCTCGCTAAATATTTACCCAAAAATTACAATTAAAGTTGAAATGATCATAAAAATGCAAAGCCTGTTCCCCCTTTAATTGGCTACAAGACAATGAACAAGGACCAGTCTGTCCGTAACTATTGCTCAAGCAACAAATTTCTTGGAGTACACCACCACTACACTATACTACCCTCACCATCATCATCATCATCACCATTCATTACCACCACAACTCAATGGCTACACACACTCAAGTCCCATGAATATCCAAGTTCATTAAGTAAAAGTTAATACAAGCGCTTTAGAAGCTTGCTCTTACACATAAAAACCATCTACTATCCAATGTTACATACAAAATAACCAAAGAAAATGAAAAAAAATCCCAAGATTCTCCTATGATAAATTGCAGTTCAGAGACAGTACATCTTCTCCCTATACTCACAGAATTTTTAATCATCCACAACAGCCTTCAACTCCCAACCGATTCTCTTTATAGACAAGTCAAGTCACACAGTTTGTCCCCTGGAACTTGTCTTGAAGAATTAGCTTGTATATTATGTGCTCTGTATACATAGTGAAAAGGAAGATGCTTCTGAGAAATCCTTTAAATTGATAGATGCAATTTGTGTGCAATATAATACAATGGACTAAAGTGAAGGATCGAGACGGAAAGATAAATGAAAATAGAATTTGTTAAATTACTCTTCACAACAACACACAAAAGTCTTCTTCACCCAAGGAAATCCAAGCTCCTGGTTTATTTATGCATTGCATTACAAAAGCGATACGTTTACGTTTAACGTATATTGTATACATAACCGAACCTGAAATCCTGGTCACAAACAAGTTTCACTTTCAAACTTGTTTATACACTTATGCAATGTCGTAAAAATTTTCGAAACAAAAGCTATATAAACCAAGTAGTACTGAGTGAGTAAGTTCCCCGTGACAACTGCCAAACTATCTCAAGGAATTTTTCCAGTCTGAAAGAAATTTAATATATGAAAAGAGTCAAAGGAAGAAGATCATACGAGTTCAAGAGGTTCGCTACTGGATTCTCTCATTAAATCCCCAGTGTGTTTCCCATACATACTGGTCACACTTGGAGACTCCTATAAAAAGTCACGTTCACCTTATCTTTTTACAGTAGAATCTTTTTTAGAAAAATCCTTAGATTTATTTAAGGACAAATTCCAGTAGTTTGCGTTTTTCTAAATACATGGCTCTTTAAGGGAAGGCTGAAAGGTGGTTCGTAATGTATATGATTTTTCAGGAGGAGGCAAATGTTCGAGAACAATATTGTGAGGGTGAATAGATAAAAAAAAAGGTAAATGTTGATTATATACATGACATACAAAAGGGATTTAAAAAGAGGATGCTCTATCTTTAATCTGAATGATCGCTTCTTAGAGTATAGTGCTTTCGTAGAGAGAAGAGGAAAAGAAATGCTGATAAATACAAGAGTCAAAACTGTGAAGTGGGATCAGAATCACCATCTTCTCTTATATGCGAGTGCAGCCTTTCCTATTATTCCTTAAAGTTATTCTCAGATTTTTTTTTTCATTCTAAAAATCTTGGATGATTCTCCAGAGTTGAACTGTTTAATATGTAGAGAGAGAGAGAGAGAGAGAAAGAGAGGGTGCGTATAGTTAAGGATAGTAATTACTATACTTACATAGATAAAATGTTAAAACCATGTTAGCAAGCGTATGATGAGATAAAGAGTATTTATAAGTCCGAGCTTTTACATGAATGCATGGGTAATGATTGAAGAATCTTGTATGTACGTACTATATGTTCCTACACACACACACACACACACTCGCCTTCCACTGACACACACGTTGCCATCGAATTTGTGCCTGTCCACTACGTCTCGCCAAGTAAGTTTTTTTCTTATGAACCATCTTATTCTCTCTCTCTCTCTTCTACTCTCTTATAAGTACCTACTATGGGACTGAAAAATCGAAGAGTGAGTCCATGTAGGGAAGATTATACGGATGCATTGGTAAGGTATAGGAGGAATGGGGATGTTGAGGAAAGCACTACTCGAAGCTTTTATATATTTACTATGCCCGTGGACTCAAAGTTTTATTCAGTACTGGTGCCAGTGCTAAAAGGATCTGATGATAGAGGCACGCAATGGAGGCACGACTGCATGTTGTCGGCTAGAGATTCCCTCCGGCACACATTCTCTGCTTCATTAGACCCACGACTTTTTTTATAAAGATCGCCCCAAAACCTCCATTTACTTCGGCTTCACCCACACGACGTACATATATACATATAGAATCATCCTCATCAACACCGGACCACTGTGTGTGTGTGTGCATTTGTTAGGTGTATGAAACAGCGGCAAATGAGAAAACGTAGGGAAATCCTTATAGGAAATGAAGTACTCCTCAAAACTTATGCACACCTTCCATCTCGTGCTTCTGACTCGGTCCAAACCAATACTAATTTCATCCCTTCTCCCATCATCTCTACATTAAATTTTATGCTCAAGTTCCTCTTCCAACAATATTTAGCCCCGAATTATGCTAAGAAATTATGTAACTTTTTTACTCATCATTTTTTAGTATCACGTGGCAGCATATAGAAATTCGCTCGTTAAACTGATCGCAGTGTTCAATTTTAATAACCATTGGATTTTCTCCTGCATATGTAGTAATATAATACAAAGCTACCTCTTGCATGTCAAAACTTAAGATTTGTGAAAAAATGCATTTTTAAATTACTGCAACTATATCTTAACACATGGAGAATTTAAGACAGCTTGACTTTACTACAAAGCTTCAAAGCTGATATGTAAGATTGATGAAATTTATTCATTAACCTCTCTCTCTCGTCTCTCGTATCCCAAGTGAAATGCCTACAGCTAAAGTATAGGAACCCTTTTATAGTAAAAAATAGTTTCGTATCTACAGCCACAGCCACATAACAGATCGTGTGTATAGATTCAGCAGCCTTAACCTTCGGTTTGGGGATCTTTCTCTCAGGAATTTGGAATTTATTTCCTAATTTGAAATTCAACATTGAACAACCATTATAATCCCATTGGGATAAAATTCCCTCCAACTTTATTTCCAAACCATGGTCATAAACACTTGACAGTTATCAAAAATCTTCTCTTTTTTCTTTTCCTCAAAAATCCGTGAGTTACTTAGTAGGTAGAGTTATTACATTAAGAGAGAGAGAGAGAGAAACTCCTGAAATCCAATCTTTCAAGTCGTTTCAAGCAATGCCAGAATATTACATTACACACATATTTACAAGTGCCTGCTGCTATAAAAACAAGATAAGTTTTTTTTCTTTCACATTTTAACACTCTACGACTGATTTATAGATAAACTTGTAAATGAATTTCCACTCCAGAGTTCACAACCTGAAGGAAATTGATATTTAGTCGTTCAGTATTCACTCAGTCAGTTTAGGGTTTCTACACATAGGAGTGCATACAAATCCTCATACTTGCAACCCGTGTGAAAAATGTAGCTTTGTTTGCGCATAACTATTAACTCATTTTATGCATAAAGCCTCGCCGCGAGAATTGGCGTATTTTGCCCATATTTATTTATGCATATTTACTCGCAGTAATTGTTTATGCGCAAATAATTATGCAGATTACATCATGCCGAATAAATTATGCATTGATATTATGCATATGCTTTTATAATATAATTTTGTAATAAAAAATTGTATGAGTCTTTATCCATCAAATAAAATAAATTACTTGACACAATAATATTTACGGTTCATTTCATTCTATTTTAATCTCAATTTTATTGATCAAAACATGTGCGTGGGACCACAAAATAACAATAAAATTTTAATAATGAAAATGTTTTAAAGCACAACACTAAAGTTTATTCACTTTTGAATTTTCCTCCCTCACGTAATCAGAAAGAGATTTGATTATGGCTGTTTTCGCAGCTTTTCTTTTTTGAGTGCGCTTCTTACTACTTCCATCAAAAACTTCAAATCCAAATTGTTTTA